>JARNME010000012.1:43247327-43343721 GCA_030179655.1 Scaptomyza flava | reverse complement strand
GATCCGTTTTTTGTTTTAAACTTTAAAAAACCTCGTCCGAAAAGTGAGTCGAGTTAACCCTCCTCCTGACTTACATCAGTGCAGTCTTGATTACAATTCTGCAAGTTACCCCATCTCCATTTTTATGTGACATCCGCATTTTTAACATAATGTTTTCATGTTTTATTCTTTTGCAGAAGCATTTGATACTCAGTCACTTATGTATATCCGATTAATTATTCATGTACTGCGTTTTAAATCTGCGTACTCTTTGATTATGTCCTTTTTTCGCATGATCGGCTTTCTTTAGTTCGGTTCGTAGACTAGCTTTTTTAGATTAATTTTTACGCATATTTTCACCGATATTGGGCTTGTGTGACTTGTCTTTAAGGTATGAGAAATATAAAATGCATCTTGAAATGATACTCGATTTCATGAATGCTTTATTACAAATGTTTGTAACAGGAAGAAGCACAAAGTATATATGTACATATATTCTTGATCAGCACAAGCATCTGGTTCGTTATGTAGGAACTCGTCGTACTCAGAAAATATAGGATGGATGTAATGTCAAGCATCCAGTTGCGAAGCATTGGCTGCGTTCAGGGAACTAAGCGCTTACAATACATGTTTAGTAATCGTTCTCTGAACGTTCTGCTTAGTAAGCGCTCTTTAAACATGTTTAGTCAGTGCCCGCCATCTTTGTAAGCGTAAAATTTGTTTGCTTTTGCCCTTAGTGATTGAACAGCTTTTAATTGTTTTGTGCAATCGTTTATTTTAATACGACATTTATTTTAAGACTTCGTTTAGATAAAAATAAAAATATGACATTAATGAAAAATAAAATGAACTAGTAATAATAAGATAAATAATTTAAATTTTTACATATCGATAATGATAATCAACTGATCAACTTAGCAGTGCGTTCACAAGTTTTCAGCGATTAGCACTAAGCGCTTAGTAAGCTGCTTTATAACCGCTTAGTTCCCTAAACGCAGCCATTGTGTGCATTTACTACATGCGCGTGCAAACACGCACACACATATATGAACATGCAAACAGTGGCTTGTGGCGTAATGACTAGGGTTCAGGGTGTGCCCTAGTGTAGCTTTCTCTGCAAGAGCTATTTTTATTTTGAATGATTTTATCAAAATTCTATCTTGACAAAGCAAAAAAAAAAAAAACGTTTTGACTAAAAAACGTTTTGACAGTGAGTATTAAAAAAAGACACAGAACCGTTGTATGAATGATAGAAATGAAACTTAAATAAAAACAGAAAAAAAACAAGTGGAATCGTTGCAGTCGGACGCAACCTAATGCGGCATACTCGATACCAGTATCAAAACCGGTAAAAAGAGGCCTGGTGGCAAAGGGGTACGGATGCGGCAGGGGTGTACGCTGCCTTGAAGATTCTCCGATGCAGATGGGGATGACAGCAGCTATCTCCCCTCCAATTTTGGTGACTCTAGCTCAAAGTTTGTAAAAGGTGGAAAAGGGGGGCTGGAGGCGGTATGGGTGGGCGTGGCATCCAAATTTTTGATGCGGATCTTTGTGGCATGTCAATTGCTTTTTTCATACTAAATTTAGTGACTCTAGCTCAGAGTTTGTAAAAGGTGGGCAAAGGGTTGATGCAGTTTTTGGAGGGTCATCATCACCTATCTTGGCACCAAGTTTGGTGGCGAAAGATCAAAAACTGTGGGAGATATGGGCTTTTCTGATTTTAAAATGCGGTGGGGCTGGGGGTGGAATGGGTGGTCGTGGCTCCAAAGTTTTTTGGTAGTTGCTAGTAGCTATCTGCCTACCAAATTTGGTAGTTCTAGCTGTAAGGATGTGCGAAATATGAGAATTTATCGGTTTTGATATATACTCTTTACCCAATATACTCTTTACCTTCGGTATCTAGTATAATGATTTAATATTATAAAGATATGTATGTATTTACATATATGTTGTGTCTGCCTCGTCCATGCGCTCGTCTTAATTAAATTAATAGCAAACAAGTTTAAATTATTATATGTAAATAATGCTACTAACTGATTTTGATAAATGTAGTTTTTATCTTGGCTGCCCAAAAAACTTTTAATTTCAATTACATGTTCAATTTATTTCATATCTACAGAGCAAACTGGAACGTTAAGGGTTGTTGTTGAATTTTATAGAAGCGATCATGACTTAAACTTATGTATTTAGTCAACATAAGAAAGCTGTGAAAAAATGAATGATATTTTTTTATGGCTTATAACTCAAAACACTTAATTTAAATGATTTAGGCATATGATTTAAATAAATATAGCTTAATTTTAAATAGCACCCTGTCGGCACTTTTTTTTCCGACAAAAAAAACATCTAGTTTTTCAATATTTCAAGTGAGTATTATGTTATAATTCTTAATATAATTATGCTCACTTGCAAATATTATAAAACTTGAACAAATCGGAAAACTATATGCTTGTTTTTATGTTGGTAAAATACAAAATGGTTAAGTGGTTAAATTTTAAAATTTACAGCTGTATGCATTTGACTTATACTACCATGCCAATACCATGACATTATTATTATTATTAATTACACATTGCTACACAAATAATAACAAATATATTTCCACATTCACAGCCACTTAACTTTAAAATTCACTTATTTGTAACAGGAGCTATGTTAAAAATATATATCTTTCAGTGCTGATGGTCATTATGAAGTCACACTTATGACAAAAGCAATAGTCTATAGTAATGGATTGGTGATTTGGCAACCACCGGCCGTCTATAAATCATCTTGTTCAATCGATGTTGAATATTTTCCATATGACGTGCAGACGTGCATCTTAAAATTAGGAAGTTGGACCTATGATGGTTTTAAGGTGCTATTAAAATCTTATTAAATCAGAATCATTTGAAAATTGTTATCGTCATTTATACGTCAATATGTAATCACAAATAAGTTTAAAAGCATAAATTTACATTTGTAATAATTATTGAATTGGAATGACATAAAACAAATATAATTTTTCCTATTTGTTTTTTACAATAATAGGACAATGCATTTAAATTAAACATATTAAAAAATTACACATTCGACGTAGCATTGATGTTAAGTGTTCGCGCTAAGATGTGAGCGTCGAATATTTGTGTGGGAATTATTTTAGCAACTAGTTCCAATTGAATATTCAATGATATTAATTCAGCATGTTCCATAAATATCAAACATATGTATTACCTTTTCCGATTATTACAAATATTAAGGCATTTATTTTTTTTTTCGGAGACTTATTTTAAGAAACTAGCTGTTTATGTCACGCATTTGATAAAATAAGTTAAACAAACATAATTACAAATATAAGGAATGGTTATTTACTTACTATTTTGCATGTTATCCCTATACATACTATTCATAAACGCAGTACCAAAGACATGAAATATAAAGAGTATGCAATTGGTAAAAAGAGCTTTTAAAGCTTTTTCGTCCCATGTAGACGCTTCTGAAGTCTACTGTGCAATAAGTGTGAGCGAGTGCGATAGTTGCCCTTGCGCTCAGCCCTGCTTACTACTTTTTGTCATTTTGTTAAAAATTTTAAATTTTTTGTGATTTGGTGGTAGAATTTTTTTACAAATTGCTGTGCTACAATGTTTTTGCCCTGATATCGAAAGGCAGAGAGAATATTTTTTTATTTTTTATTTTTTTTTTTTATTGAAGTTTGTTGACAGTTCCTAAGCCTTCAGGAATAATTATTTCATCATTCATTGAAGGAAAATCACCATAGCCAATTTTGAGCAAAGTGTTTGCAAACTCTGCTCATATTATTCTTAAGAGAAAGCATTATTACATTTTTTATTTATTTTATTTTTATTTTTTTTTTTTTTATTTTATTGAAAGTTGTTGATAAATCTAGAGTCAACTTATAAAAAACAAGTTACAATAAAATAGTAGAAATAAAAAGCCTAGGCAGAGAACAAAAATGTCTAATAACATCACCGACCGATGGGAGTGTTTTATTTGCCAGTCCGGCCAGCTATGCCCCTTTCCACAGCCAAAATTGTCAGTGACATTATATACTACGTTTATGCTTGCTGTTTCATGATTTTTCAAAATCACGCTTTTTAAAATACGCCTGTTTATGCTATTTTATAAAAATCATAATTTTTCTGAAGGGTGGAGCCACCTATGCAGCTTCATATAAAAAGGTGGCAGCACATCAGCACAAACAGCTGATAAACCGAAAGCCAAAACGTTAAACGAATTAAAATAAAATGTTATATGTAAATGCAAATTTTTTTTAAATCAACGGCAAACGCGAACATCAGAGATGGTTTGTTGTCTTTTAAAGTCAAGAATGGATCTGCTGTTCGCAGCAATTTAATTAGTGCGGAACAGCTGATTTCACACAGTAGCGTTGCCAGACTGCCTACACAAAAATCATGATTTTTCCAAAAAATCATAGTCAAAATACGTGTGTAGAAAAAATCACGATTTTGTGTTTATGCTAGTATTTTTTTAAAAAAGCATGATCTGAATTCATGCTTTTTTGCAAGCATAAACGTAGTAATAGACTCTATACTTAAAAAAAAGAGATGTTAGTAGAAAATAGAAAAGAAAAACTTAAACGTGAAAAACATATGTATATATGACCCGATGGAGGAAAAGAGTTTAGCCAGTCCAGCAAGTAAATCCCGTTTCGCAGCTGAGCGCGGTCATTAGCTTTACGAAGATGAGCTGAAAGCAATGATTTGATTAAAGAGAGAGATGTCTCGTTAGAGAACACGTGGTATAGGTTATTATATTGGACGCATAAAACCCGAAATGGACTGTGCATATCGTAATCTGTTGTGCACGTTTTCAAAAATAACGGGCGAAAGTTTCTAGTAGGTCTGGAAGGAATAGAGAAATGGAGATGACCTAAAAGAAAGAAGAATCTATATCACCAACAATCAACTTGTGCAGGAAGGCAACACCAAGGACTATCCTACGATTGTTCAACGACGGGAGGTTAAGGAGAAGAAGCCTACTGGAGTATGAAGGCAAGCGAAGGTTACTATCCCAATTTAAGCCCAGTAAGGCAAAAAGCAGAAAGTGCTTCTGAACAGATTCGATACGATCCTGGTTATTTCTATACTGGGGGCTCCATATACAAGAGCAGTACTCTAGGATAGGGCGGACAACGTAACGTAGGGATCGTTAAACTCTTTAGACCAACGTTTAATGAAACCAAGAACACCTTTGGCCTCATTAGCAATAGTAGAAATATGAAGGCCGAATGAGAGTTTGGAGTCAAAAAGGACACCAAGGTCCTTGACTGTAAAAATACGTTGCAACGGGGTACTGTCAATTGAGTAGCTGGTAAAGAAAGGACTATTTCGGCTGAAAGTCATAAGCGTACATTTAGAACAATTGAGAAGCAACTGATTAGTCTTACACCAAAGTTGCATTGAATTTAAATCATCTTGTAAGCAAGTATGATTCAGAGAGTTACAGTAGGAGAAAATAAGATTTGGCTATAATGTATTTAGACAAGTCAGCACTCAAGCCAGACCTGCTAAATTTTTTATAATATTTAGATTTTTTTTTGTAAAGTTGATAGTCTTGGAGTAAACCAAGGGGGCTTAGAACAAACGGACAACGGAGCAGAGTAAGGGACACATTCGTCCAATAGAGAATTTAAGGTGCTGTAAAAAGATTTTATAGCAATATTTATATCAACCGAATCATATATAAAAGACCAATCAGTTGCCAGAATACGTTGATTTAGCAATGAGTAATGATTAAGTTGATTTAACAATAATAAATTTGCGACAGCAACGGCGAGGCAGCTAAAGCACTGGAGGCGAAGACCTAACAGGATTGCTAACAGACAATGTAACTTCTAAAGTAGGATGATATGAATCCTCAGGGACAGACAGAGGTGATGACCTAGAGACATCCGCAATGCAGTAGTTTTTAATAAATACAAGATCGAGTGTTCTAATCAAATGATTAGAAATTGAATTGATCTGAAATAATGGAAGATCAAGCATGGCTTCTAAGAAGTCATGCTGGGCAGACGGTACAAGATAATTTATGGTGTCGGATGAAGACCAGGAGATGGTTGGTAAATTCAACTCACCCAGTACGATAAAAATATAATTTTCACGGATATGAGCAGAAACTTCTTTAATACAAGTTAGGTGTTGAATATAAACTTGAATGTCAGAAGAAGGAGGGATATAAGAACAAGTGATATAAACAACATGTGAAGGGACAGTTATTTTTAGTTAGTTATTTAGTTTTTTTTTTTTTTTTTTTGCAGAAACTCATGAACAACCGTATGAGGTGGCCAAAATTTGAGATTACAGATGGTTGGAAACGATTCTAGAGAGATATTAATTTTAAAAGATGATATTTCACGAGGAGACGAAAAGTTAAATTCTGTAATAGAGACGCTAGCTTTAGTTTTGCTAGCAATATAGGCAGCAACTGAATCACAAGCAGTTTCAGCGAAAAGTCGCGACACAAAAGCTTGCTTGCGAGGAGCCACTACTGTTAAAATAGGAAGTGGCTGGGGTATGGGGACAGATAGATCACTATTTACCGCGTTTATCTCGGCAGGATCCAAGACGGGAACAATACTATTAATAGCAGGGGATACCACAGAAGATATATTTGGACAATTGCTTGGAGTTGGAGATAAGGATATAATTGGAGACAATTCTACATTACCAGGCACGGGTAAAAGTAACGAGCTGGAAGGGGCAAACATTAATGGAATACTCAAAAATTCTGACTCCAAACGGCGATTAGACAATGACTCAAATTTAAAATTATTGAGAAACTCCAGACTCGAATCAATGCTGGGGTCAAACTAACGAAAATAGGTTGCGAGAGCACAGAACGGACAAAACGGCACACAGAAAATATAAGAGCAAACGCACAAATTAAGATGAATCGTAACACAAATACTTCTTGTTTGGAGCGATAAGCAACAACAAAAATGTATAAAAGCACGACAAGCAAGGCAGATAACGCTTAAGCGAACAAACAGACAAACAAGTGTATGCGCAGCGAATAAGAACACGAACAAGAGTATGCGCAGCGAACAAACGCACAAACAATAAGCGACAGATTTGCAGAATAAAACAAGTGGAAACGTTGCAGTCGGACGCAACCGACTGCGGTATACTCGATACCAGTATTAAAAATTTTTATGCCCATCCATGTGGGATGTCAATTGCTATCTTCATACCAAATTTGGTGACTCTAGCTCAAAGTTTGTAAAAGTGAGGAAAGGGGGACTGGGGGCGGTATGGTTGGGCGTGGCATTCAAATTTTTGGTGCAGATCCTTGTGGAATGTCAATTGCTATTTTCATACCAAATTTGGTGACTCTAGCTCGAAGTTTGTATAAAGTGGGGAAAGGGGGGCTGCGGGCGGTATGGTTGGGCGTGGCATCCAAATTTTTGCTGCAGATCCTTGTGGAATGTCAAATGCTACCTTCATACCAAATTTGGTGACTCTAGTTCGAAGCATGTAAAAGGTGGTGGTGGGGGGCTATGGGGCTTGGGGTGGTATGGGTGGGCGTGGCATCCAAATTTTTGCTCCATTTCCTTGTGGAATGTCAAATGCTACCTTCATAACAAATTTGGTGACTCTAGCTCAAAGTTTGTATAAAGTGGGGAAAGGGGGGCTGGGGGCGGTATGGTTGGGCGTGGCATCCAAATTTTTGCTGCAGATCCTTGTGGAATGTCAAATGCTACCTTCATACCAAATTTGGTGACTCTAGCTCAAAGTTTGTATAAAGTGGGGAAAGGGGGGCTGGGGGCGGTATGGTTGGGCGTGGCATCCAAATTTTTGCTGCAGATCCTTGTGGAATGTCAAATGCTACCTTCATACCAAATTTGGTGACTCTAGCTCAAAGTTTGTATAATTTGGGGAAAGGGGGGCTGGGGGCGGTATGGTTGGGCGTGGCATCCAAATTTTTGCTGCAGATCCTTGTGGAATGTCAAATGCTACCTTCATACCAAATTTGGTGACTCTAGCTCAAAGTTTGTATAAGGTGGGGTTAGGAGGGCTATGGGGCTTGGGGCGGTATGGGTGGGCGTGGCATTCAAATTTTTGCTGCCGATCCATGAGGAATGTCAATTGCTATCTTCATACCAAATTTGGTGACTCTAGCTCGAAGTTTGTAAAAAGTGAGAAAAGGGGGGGGGGGCGGCTGGGGGCGTTATGGGTAGGCATGGCATCCCAATTTTTGATGCAGATCTTTGTGGAATGTCAATTGCTATCTTCATACCAAATTTGGTGACTCTAGCTGAAAGTTTGTAAATTGTGGGGAAAGGGGGGCGGAATGGGTGGGCTTGGCTCCAAAACTTTGATGCAGATTTTTGGGAATCGCTACTAGCTATCTTCCCACCAAATTTGGTGGCTCTAGCTCCACAACTCTGGAAGATACACGCATTCCCGTTTTTGACGAAGCGTTGGGGTGGATGGGGGCGGCTAGGGTAGGATCGGTGGGCGTGGCATCCAAACTTTTGATGCAGTTTTTAGGGGGTCATCATCACCTATCTTGGCACCAAATTTGGTGGCTCTAGCTCAAAAACTTTGGGAGATATAGCCATTTCTGATTTCAAAATGCGGGGGGGCTGGGGGCGGAATGGGTGGGCGCGGCTCCAAAACTTTGATGCAGTTTTTTGGGGATCGCTACTAGCTATCTTCCCACCAAATTTGGAAGCTCTAGCTCCACAGCTCTGGAAGATACACGCATTCCCGTTTTTGACGAAGCGTTGGGGTGGATGGGGGTAGCTAGGGCAGTGTCGGTGGGCGTGGCATCCAAACTTTTGATGCAGTTTTTAGGGGGTCATCATCACCTATCTTGGCACCAAATTTGGTGGCTATAGCTCAAAAACTGAGGGAGATATATGCTTTTTTGACTTTAAAAATCGGGGGGGCTGGGGGCGGAATGGGGGTCGTGGCTCCAAAATTATTGATGCAGTTTTTTGGGGGTTGCTAGTAGCTATCTTCTTACCAAATTTGGTAGTTCTAGCTGTAAGGATGTGCGAAATATGTGGATTTATCGGTTTTGAGTTATCGAATTTATCGATTTGCCAGCCCCCCAGTTATCGTAGAACCCCCATCTTGACACTTTAATTTACTATCCCATAGATAAAGAGAATTGGAAAGTTTCAAGTCTCTAGCTTGAAGGGTGTGGAAAAAACTTGCATACATACGGACGGACAGACGGACAGACGGACAGACGGACAGACACCATGACGGACATTGCACAAAACCAATATACTAGTTACCTTCGGTATCGAGTATAAAAAACAGACACTTACAACCACACAGAACTGACGCCGCAATAGTTAAAATATAATAATTAGCAAATTAAACGACGCACAACAAGAAGCACTTTGCACTTTGCCTATGTTTTATGAACAGTAGACTGCAAAAAATAAAAATAAAGCCTGATAAACGGCACAAAATTAATAAGTTGTTCGGAGCTTAAGTAAAACACGTTAATCACACTCAAACTGAGATCTCTCTCTCATCTATTGATGACCGCTATATGGACTATGGACTGTTCGTCCATTTGTCTTAACGCGTTTTTCTTCGACACTCTGAAAGCACTGATCAGTTATGTTATGGACTGTTTTCATGGAATTTACCCTAAACAGAGATCAAGTTCAATACATCTATGTTGAATTTAATACCCAACTTGAATATATTTTGACCATATTACGATGAAATGCAGATATGATAGATATGGATGTTACGCCTCTAGTTTGTTTTTGTGAGTGCGCTCGTGATCAGATGAAAAAATGAGTCTTGCGCTCGATCATTCAGCATCAAAAACATAGCAGCATTTCGTTCTTGATTTTGCACTCTAATTTGAAAGGGAAATTACTGGTATCAATGTTGAAAGCTTTCAATGCCCTCCTTCTACCACATTGATTACCCATATTCGCTAACAGACAATTAAGCACTTGCTTATAGGATTCACGCGTATAAAACAGGTAAAAAGAGGCCTGATTGCAAAGGGGTACGGATGCGACCGGGGTTTACACTGCCTTCAAAGATTGTATGATGTAGATGAGAATGCCAGCAGCTATATTGCTACCAAATTTGGTGACTGAAGATCAAAAACTGTGAAAGATGTGTATCTTTTTCCTTTACGTTCTTAAAGAGGCGGTGGGGCTTTGGGCAAAGTTTGAGGGCATGGCATCCAAAGTTTTGATGTAGTTTTTTGGGTGACGTCATATCCTACCTTAGCACCAACTTTGGTGGCTCTAACTAAAAAACTGTGAAAGATAGACGCATTCCTGTTTTTAACGAAGAGGTGGGCGGCTGGTATGGTGGGCGTGGCATACAAAGTTTTAATGAAATTTTGGCACCACATTTGGTGGGTTTAGCTCAAAAACTGTAGTAGATGTACGTATTGTCGATTTCTAACTGCGGGAGTTCAGGGCGAAATGGGTGGGCATGGCTCCAAATATTTTGATTCAGTTTTTTGGGGGATGCCAGTAGCTACTTATTTCCTAATCAAATTTAGTAATCTTGCTGATAGTAAATGGGAATTATGTGGATTTTTCGATATTAAGTTATCGAATTTATCGAGTTCCCAGCTCTCTATTAGGCGTTTAACCCCAATCTTGACAATTTATCTTTGCTAGCCGTAGAAAAAGATATTTGCAAGGTTACAAGGTCTAGCTTTAAGGATGTGGAAAATTTGCGTTCATACAGATAGACAAACGGACATCATAATCAATATAAAGTATAAAAATTTGGTCAAAAGTTTTTTGCTTAGACCGGCCGCACACCGGAGCCAACAAAACGTAGTTTTTTTTTTTTATGTCCAACCGAACATGAATCCATTGCTTCTTATGGCCGGCCGCACACCAAGACCGACAAACAAAAATACATAACACTATTAGTTTTTTTTGTCGGACCAACAAAGACCAACAAAAAACGTTTTGTTGGTTGCGTTGTGCGGCCGGCTTTAGAGGGTTTTTGGGGCCAGCGGTGTGGCGTGGCCTTTAAACATTTTTTTTATCAAAGTCTTTGGAGGACTTCTCGAGCTATCTTCATACGAAACTTCGTGAATCTTGATAAAAAGGGCTAGAGAATAAAGGCACTTCCTGGGTTGGGCGTGGCCTGGAAAGTAAGATGCATATTACAAATCAGGTATCAGCTACCAAATTTAAGACACAAACTCAAAAACTCTACAGGATTTAGCTGTGGGCTGGGACCGGCGGGGATGGGCTGGTGACTCAAGCTGTTGAAGTGTGGAAAATATGTATAAAGGTACTCCTCGACGTGTATCGACTTGTTTTTGATTTCTCAGCCCTCCATTGAGCCCAGCGTCCTTTGCTATATTTTCAAAGTTTCAAGCTAGAAAGCTTCAAGGATTTGCAAGAAACACGCGTTCATACATACCAACAAGAATAGAACTTATATAGAGTCGTCATGAGGCCAAATTCTGACTGCCAGTTGGAATAGGCAATCGTGGCGACACCTCTCTCACAAAGCGCTGCTGCTGCTTTTTTCTCTGCCAGCGCATTTCGTGCCCGATTATCAAGCCACTCGGCTTGGCGACTGTTTTTCGCTTCTTTTCCCTCATAGCACAGCCAGCCAGCCATGCTCTGAGTATATGCCCATAGCCAGCGATTTTGCAGCGCGCAGTCGCTTCTTCGCTTGCTGTTCGCCCTTCTTTTCCTTGTATAAACATATGAGCGTGTCTACGTCACACGTATTATCATTTTTTTTATCATTTTTGCGACGTACCCACATTCATATATATTTATATATGTTTGCTGTTTTGCTAGGATTTCTACTGATTTTTGTTATTTTGTTTGGGCTGGCTAGTGTTAGTGTGTTAGTGGCTGGCTGTGCTATGAGGGAAAAGAAGCGTATAACAGTCGCCAAGCCGAGTGGCTTGATAATCGGGCACGAAATGCGCTGGCAGAGAAAAAAGCAGCAGCCGCGCTTTGTGAGAGAGGTGTCGCCACGATTGCCTATTCCAACTGGCAGTCAGAATTTGGCCTCATGACGACTCTATATAAGTTATATTCTTGTTGGTCGCCACGATTGCCTATTCCAACTGGTAGTCAGAATTTGGCCTCATGACGACTCTGTATAAGTTCTATTCTTGTTGATTAAACTAGTAGTAGACACAAATAAAACAAAAGTCATCCATTTAAAAAAATAGTATCAAATCTTGATTCGCATGGCATTCAAACTATTAATATGTAAACAACTTTTGTTGTAATAGCTTTTTGTTAACTTCACTGGTATGTGAGCATGTAAACTCAAAAAAAGTTATAAATGAGGTTTTTAAGGCACTCTAACGACAAACTCATATGGCTTAGTCGAAAAGACACGCGACTCATAGACGGAAGGTCTGGGATCGAATACCCGTGTAGAAAATTTTTTTGATTATTATTGTTTTAAGCTTATTTCAGAAATTATTTATTAAATTTTTAGTTCAATGTTTAAAAAATCATATTTTTTAGTTTTTTCACAATCTTTATTTCAAAGTACGTATCCAACATCTGCACAAACATACTTACACTGAGAACAATAAACAACACATTTTCTTAGTTTTTTGACCTTTTTTATTTCTTGTTATTAAAAAACGAACGGCGGTTTTAAACATATTTTTAATACATACTCGTTACCGAATGTCAAGAGTTTATTGGCTCTGCGCAATGTCCGTCATGATGTCTGTCCGTCTGTATGAACGCAACTTTTATCCACACCCTTCAAGCTAGAGACTTGAAACTTTCCGATTCTCTTTATCCATGGGATAGTAAATTAAAGTGTCAAGATCGGGGTTCTACGATAGCTGGGGGGCTGGCAAATCGATAAATTTGATAACTCAAAACCGATAAAACCACAGATTCCGCACATCCTTACAGCTAGAATTACCGAATTTGGTGAGAAGATAGCTGCTAGCAGCCTCCAAAACACTGCATCAAAAATTTTGGAGCCACGCCCACCGTTTCCGCCCCAACCCCCCCCTCCCGCAATTATAGTAAAAATAAGCCTATATCTCCCACAGTTTTTGAGCTATAGCCACCAAATTTGGTACCAAGATAGGTGATGATGACCTCCCAAAAGCTACATCAAAAGTTTGGATGCCACGCCCACCAATACTGCCCTAGCCGCCCCCATCCACTCCAACGCTTCGTCAAAAACGGGAATGCGTGTATCTTCCAGAGTTGTAGAGCTAGATCCTCCAAATTTAGTAGGAAGATAGCGGGCAACGACCCCGGAAAATCTGCTTCAAAATTTTGGAGCCACGCCAACCCATTCCACCCCCTTTTCACACCTTTTACAAACTTTGAGCTACAGTCACAAAATTTTTTATAAAGTTTGCATTTGACATTCCACATATATGTGCATCCAAAATTTGGATGCCACACCCACCCTTACCGCCCCCAGCTCCCTTTCCCATTTTCTTACAAACTTCGAGCTAGAGTTACCATATGGGGAATGGAGGTAGCAATTGGCATTCAACATAGATCTGCAGCAAAAATTTGGATGACACGCCCACCCATACCACCTCCAGCTTCCCTTTCCCCACTTTTCCAAGTTTTTTAAACACTTTTTACAAATTTCGAGCTTGAGTCCCAAATTTGGTATGAAAATAGCAATTACATTCCACAGAGATATACATCAAAATATTGGATGCCACGCCCACCCATACCGCTCCAAGCCCCCAACCTTTTACAAACTTAATTAATTTACTTTCCCAGAGATAAAGAGAATTTGAAAGTTTCAAGTCTCTAGAAATGTTGCCATTTTTAAAATAATTTGAAGACCTGTTAGTTAAACCTCGATACTTTAACAAGCTTTTTGAAGAGCTTTTTTTGTCGCTTCAACGATAAAACGATGCAATCGAGCATTGGTTTCTAGATGGGAAAGCCACAAAACAAACTATTGTATTATTGTTTATACACTTTTTTGCATGCTATTTGAACCTTTACACTGAAAAATTTGCATGTACTCTGCAGTAAGCACTTTTTTTTATACAGATCCAATAATTAATGTATGTTTTCTTTTAAAATGCCTCATAACTGAACCGTTTGGTTGACTATACTATTTGATAGCAAAGTATGGGTTGCTCTTGGTTCATATAAAGGGAATTCACTTGTCTTTGTAAAATCGTAAAGCGTAAATCGCAAACTCAAAATTCTAAAAAAAAAAAAAAAACAAGGGGAAATGTTGCACTCGGACGCCACCGACTGCGGTATACTCGTTACCAGTATTAAAACCGCTTAAAAGAGGTATGATTGCAAAGGCGTACGAATGCGGCAGGGGTGTACGCTGCCTTAAAAATTCTCCGATGCAAATGGGGATTCAACCAGCTATATTCATACGAAATTTAGTAACTCTAGCTCGAGTTTGTGGGGAAAGGGGAGCTTGGGCTGCAGGGGTGGGCGTGGCATTCAAAATTTTGGGGGTCGTAGCCAGCTATCTTCCTACCAAATTTGGTGGCTCTAGCTCCGGGACTCTGGAAGATACACGCATTACCGGTTTTGACGAAGAGTTGGGGCGGATTGGGGCGGCTAGGGCAGTATTGGTGGGCGTGGCATCCAATCCCTTGGTCCAGTTTTTGCGAGGTCGTCATCACTTATCTTGGCACCAAATTTGGTAGTTCTAGCTGTAAGGATTTGCGAAATATGTTGATTTATCGGTTTTGAGCCATCGAATTTATCGATTTGCCAGCCTCCCAGTTATCGTAGAACCCCAATCTTGACACTTAAATTTACTATCTAATAGATAAAGAGAATTGGAAATTTTCAAGTTTCTACCTTGAAAGGTGTGGAAAAAAGATGTGAACATTCAGACGGACACCATGACGGACACCATGACGGACATTGCACAAAACCAATATACTCTTGACCTTCGGTAACGAGTATAAAAAAAAACAACAATAAAAACAAAATACATAAGAAACAATTTACGACGTTTTTGATACCCATGGGTAGGTAAAAAAAACGGTCGCAAAATTTGCAAAGTGTGTAGTCAAAGTGCTGTAAAATTTTCCAAAGAATCGTGTCGAAATTTTTGGTATCGAGCATATTTCGATAATTTTGTCAAAAAAAAAATTTGGTCTCTTTCGACTTATATACAGAATCATGCATATTTTCATCCTTCTAATATAGCTCATCGATTGCTGTGATTGTGAGGTATAGGGTGTATCTGGCTACTTAGGTAACAAACATGTGATCCTTTTTCTACTGCACTCGCAGTTGGTCTACCTATTTGACCCTAAATGCGCATATATTTCATGATTTAATATTTTGAATTTCCAACATGCGTCCCTTGCACTCTCTTTTAATCTACCTGAATGACCCTAGTTGCGCATATGCCATCGTTGTAATCTTATCTTATTCATACCTAAAAAGTAACGAATAAAGGTTTGGCATTTAAATAACAGCTGATCAAAACAGCTGTTTTACGACGACAATAACCACTGTCAAACAAAGAATGGTACTCAATAGCTCGTAATATTACGCTGTACGATTTAACGAGGACAACTGAATACCCCAATAGTTTTCTGTATAGATGTAACACTTTATCGGCAAGTTAAACACACAAACATTTTTTAAAGTGCTAACCTAAAGGTACACCGATGCCGCCCGGCTCAATAAAAAATTTAACCGAAATAATTTTTGCAATATTTTTTTATGTTTATAAATTTAGAAATTTTGTAATATATTTTTGTTAATGTCATAAACTGAAAACGATTTTTATCGTTCAAATGTGTTATGGAGGCAATTTGATTTTTTTTATCTATTTATGCTAGTCTTTAGGAACAAAATTTTAATGAATGTATATTTTGAAAAAAATATCGATAAAAGCCCAAACGCAGATGCTCGTACAGTAATAACATTAGGCAGTCCGCAGTTATGGCCTTACAGCTTTAAAAATTTGAGTCTTGGACATTTTTCCAAAAAGTATTTTTTATAGATGCGGCTCTACGATTGATTTGAGTATCTTAAGCAAACTTTCTAAAAGAGGTCAGTTTTTTTTTTCATAAACTTTATCACTTCTAACAACGTTTTAAATATAACTAAATATAAAAAACAATTAAAATAAACTATAGCATGACTTTTTCCAATTTTGCAAGCCTGTAGCATTATGTTTTACTTTGGATTTAATGTATTTATGTAGAATGAAATAAATTTAAAGAATGCATGTTTATTACTCTTTTTAAATACTAAAGAATTTTGAATGTGTCTTGCAGTTATTTAAGTCTCCGAACATTTTTTAGAAGCATGAACATTTGTATTTCGCATAGAGATATATTATCGTGTGTTTTAATTGCAGCAAATCATTTAATATTCAAGAATAACTTATTGAATCCTGAAGCAACTGAACACAAAAACTTATAGACAAAGCTTATAATTATTATTGATTTCTTTATTGTAAGAGTAATAAAATAAATGTAATCATACTTGGTACATACATTTTTATGTATCACATTTTCTGTCATTTAAAATGATTTATTACTAAATATAAATGCCATTTTCCACAAATCGAGTGCCATTGGTTTATTTATTTATTGTCAGCTAATTAAAATGTAGAATAATACATAAATCTGAAAATATAATGAAAAGTTAACGTTAAAGCTCTGGGAAATTCAATAAAAAATTGAGTAGTCCAACGTTTGTTGCAAGGATTGGGAAAAACACAGAAAAACCCAATCAGACCAGCGTTAGATTAGTAATTAGTGGTTACTATTAGATAAAGCAAACAGGATCGATCTTTTTAGTACTGGAATTGAGGCTTCTAAGGAGACAACAGAATAAAGTTTGTTATAGTCGTAACATATAACACGAAATGGTTCATGAGTTAAATAGTTGCTGAAGCAACGATCAAGGCTAAGGGGTAAAAACTTACGTGAAGATCTAACCGGGACATTAAATTTAATTCGACTCAAAAGAACTGATGAGTCGATTTCACCATTAAGTAGGTTAGTAATAAATAATACTCCATGCATAGTTCTACGGTTTAACAGGGAGGGAAGATTTATTAAAAGGAGTCTACTAGAATACGGGGGTAAGTCAACTCCACGAACCCAGTTAAAACTTCTAAGGGCGAATAGAAGAAATTTCTTCTTCACAAATTTAATTCTATCCTGGTGAATCGAGTATACTCTAGGATGGGACGTACTAGGGATGTATAAAGCGTTTTAGTGGTGTAGAGATCGTCAAACTCTTTCGACCACCGCTTGATAAAGCCAATGAAATTAATGGCCTTATTGACCATATACGAAATATGAGCGTCAAACTTTAATTTAGGATCAAGAATAATGCCTAAATCTTTAATTTCAAACACGCGGTCAAGTGGTGAAGCATCAAGCAAGTAGTGAGCAGTATGAGGGGTACTTCTACAAAAATACATGACTTTACATTTTGAACAATTTAAATTTAGTAAGTAAGTACGGCACCAAGCTGACAAAGCACCCAAATCCGACTGTAGTAAATTACACAGGGAAGCGTCATTATAGGTGAAACATAGCTTAACATCATCAGCAAACATATACACAAAAGAGTTAGTAATAACAGCTGGGAGATCGTTAATAAACAAATTAAATAGCAAAGGACCAAGATGACTACCCTGGGGAACACCAGAGGTAACAGAAATAGGTTTAGATACAGACGATTTAAAAACAACTTTTTGTGTTCGGCCACACAACTATTCCGAACACAACAATAAAAGTTTTGATGGAAATCCAATAATATTTAATTTATGAAGCAACAGAGAATGACTATTAGAATCAAATGCCTTACTAAAATCAGTGTAAACAACGTCAGTTTTCATTTTTTCCTGAAACCCTTTGATAACAAGCGAAGTGAATTCAAGAAGGTTAGTGGTAGTAGATCTACGCCTAACAAAACCGTGTTGATAAGGCGATATAATCGAACTACATCCGTGTTGCAGTTGAGAACATATAATTTTTTCAAAGACTTTTGGTATGGCAGACAACTTGGATATGCCCCTATAATTTTAAACGTTTGATTTTGAAGAATTTTTATGGAGTGGAATTATAAAGGATTCCTTCCATATATCTGGGAACACGTTTGAATCAACAGACAAGTTAAATAATTTATTTAATGGCGCACAAAGAGAATCCGCGCAGTATCTAAGAATACAACCTGGCACTCCATCAGGACCAGACAAGTAGCCAGGTTTAATAGAGTTAAATTCACTCAGGAGCGTAGACTCAGTAACTACTGGGACATATATGCAATTTGACGATTGAACTTGAAAAAGATAGGAATTACTACTACTATACATATTCGATGAGTATACTGATTGAAAATACTCAGCAAATAGATCGGCTACTGCCTGATCAGAACTTGCTTTTGTACCATCTAGGTATACTGAGGATGGCAAGCAAGAAGTCTTACGTTTAGAGTTAACAAATTTATAAAACTGTTTAGGGTCACGTGAAAAGTTTATTCTACAACGATTAAGATAATTATTATAACAAGATGTGTTAACAGAAAGAAAACTAGATTTTGCGCGTTGAACAGTAAAAGTCTAAATTTTGATAAAGGCTACAGAAAATAAAATATCAAAAGGCCTGTTCTACTTTTCGATTCCAAATCTTAAAAAAAAATGTTTAATGATACGAACGAGGCGACCCTTATATTCGATACTATCGAATCGATAGATATCGGGCTTAGATGGAGGGAACCGCAGATCTCAATCTGGAATTTTAAATGCAAGTACACCAAAAATTATAATGTGTTAATTTAGAAAGATTTGTAGAATTTTCAGTTGCAAATAACATTTAACATTTATGATGGAAAACCAAGACTTAGCCAATGGGTTTACTAAGGGATAGACAGTAGAAATCATTGCAAGAAGGAAAACACATGGAAGTATGTATTGTAAATACATGTTGTACCTCTTTGTGAACATTTCAAATTCAAAGGCTTATACTAAGAAAATGATTACAAAGTTAATTATTAGTCTTACATATCCATTATGTTTGTACTAGCTTCCAATGCAGCAAAACGGTATATTTCTTTTGCCGCAAATTATATTGCGGCTAAAATACTTGATTATTTTAAGAAATTCGCTTATTTTGTATTCTCAACTCTTCGCCTCGTTACAGAATTGGTGCTGAATGCTAATTCCGATTAGAATCACTTGAATCAATCAACTTTACAGATATATACAAAACCATTAAACAAATAATACATATAATGTGTAATTTCAAACCAGTCTCCTTTGTATTTAAATATTAAAATATATGTAAATCTAAATAGAACGAACTCATGCGTTTTTTAGGAGAAAAACAGATAATAGTTTTCCAGGTAAAGGGGTATGATACAAATAAATTCAGTTGTTAAATTTTAACACTAGTAAAAATAAATAATCTGAGCCGATATTTATTTCTATAAATTTTTAAAAATATAACATTGTTAAAAAATTGTTTGGGCTGTAAAATGTTGCTTGAAGAAACACACATGCTTTAAGAACCAGAGCAACGTGAAAGCCGGGATGGCTAATGTAATGCTATGCCAACCCACTCAATTGCAGTTAAAATATCCTGAATCAATTCAATACAGTATCAAAAAATAAAGTTGTTGTCGAAAAAATATGGACTAGAAGATACCCCGAATGATTTATCAATTAATAAGGTGTTCAGTTATTGTTTTATGTGCCTGTGTGTGCCTAATTATTTTTGATTTCTTTATTGTAAGAGTAATAAAATAAATGTAATCATACTTGGTACATACATTTTTATGTATCACATTTTCTGTCATTTAAAATGATTTATTACTAAATATAAATGCCATTTTCCACAAATCGAGTGCCATTGGTTTATTTATTTATTGTCAGCTAATTAAAATGTAGAATAATATATAAATCTGAAAATATAATGAAAAGTTAACGTTAAAGCTCTGGGAAATTCAATAAAAAATTGAGTAGTCCAACGTTTGTTGCAAGGATTGGGAAAAACACAGAAAAACCCAATCAGACCAGCGTTAGATTAGTAATTAGTGGTTACTATTAGATAAAGCAAACAGGATCGATCTTTTTAGTACTGGAATTGAGGCTTCTAAGGAGACAACAGAATAAAGTTTGTTATAGTCGTAACATATAACACGAAATGGTTCATGAGTTAAATAGTTGCTGAAGCAACGATCAAGGCTAAGGGGTAAAAATTTACGTGAAGATCTAACCGGGACATTAAATTTAATTCGACTCAAAAGAACTGATGAGTCGATTTCACCATTAAGTAGGTTAGTAATAAATAATACTCCATGCATATTTCTACGGTTTAACAGGGAGGGAAGATTTATTAAAAGGAGTCTACTAGAATACGGGGGTAAGTCAACTCCACGAACCCAGTTAAAACTTCTAAGGGCGAATAGAAGATATTTCTTCTGCACAAATTCAATTCTATCCTGGTGAATCGAGTATTGTGGGGACCACACACAAGATCCATACTCCAGGATGGGACGTACTAGAGATGTATAAAGCGTTTTAGTGGTGTAGAGATCGTCAAACTCTTTCGACCACCGCTTGATAAAGCCAATGAAATTAATGGCCTTATTGAACATATACGAAATATGAGCGTCAAACTTTAATTTAGGATCAAGAATAATGCCTAAATCTTTAATTTCAAACACGCGGTCAAGTGGTGAAGCATCAAGCAAGTAGTGAGCAGTATGAGGGGTACTTCTACAAAAATACATGACTTTACATTTTGAACAATTTAAATTTAGTAAGTTAGTACGGCACCAAGCTGACAAAGCACCCAAATCCGACTGTAGTAAATTACACAGGGAAGCGTCATTATAGGTGAAACATAGCTTAACATCATCAGCAAACATATACACAAAAGAGTTAGTAATAACAGCTGGGAGATCGTTAATAAACAAATTAAATAGCAAAGGACCAAGATGACTACCCTGGGGAACACCAGAGGTAACAGAAATAGGTTTAGATACAGACGATTTAAAAACAACTTTTTGTGTTCGGCCACACAACTATTCCGAACACAACAATAAAAGTTTTGATGGAAATCCAATAATATTTAATTTATGAAGCAACATAGAATGACTATTAGAATCAAATGCCTTACTAAAATCAGTGTAAACAACGTCAGTTTTCATTTTTTCCTGAAACCCTTTGATAACAAGCGAAGTGAATTCAAGAAGGTTAGTGGTAGTAGATCTACGCCTAACAAAACCGTGTTGATAAGGCGATATAATCGAACTACATCCGTGTTGCAGTTGAGAACATATAATTTTTAAGAATTTTTATGGAGTGGAATTATAAAGGATTCCTTCCATATATCAGGGAACACGGTTGAATCAACAGACAAGTTAAATAATTTATTTAATGGCGCACAAAGAGAATCCGCGCAGTATCTAAGAATACAACCTGGCACTCCATCAGGACCAGACAAGTAGCCAGGTTTAATAGAGTTAAATTCACTCAGGAGCGTAGACTCAGTAACTACTTGGACATATATGCAATTTTACGATTGAACTTGAAAAAGATAGGAATTACTACTACTATACATATTCGATGAGTATACTGATTGAAAATACTCAGCAAATAGATCGGCTACTGCCTGATCAGAACTTGCTTTTGTACCATCTAGGTATACTGAGGATGGCAAGCAAGAAGTCTTACGTTTAGAGTTAACAAATTTATAAAACTGTTTAGGGTCACGTGAAAAGTTTATTCTACAACGAT
Organism: Scaptomyza flava; assembly: GCA_030179655.1. Taxonomy (NCBI): domain Eukaryota; kingdom Metazoa; phylum Arthropoda; class Insecta; order Diptera; family Drosophilidae; genus Scaptomyza; species Scaptomyza flava. Next base: position 43,322,044 of record JARNME010000012.1, on the reverse strand, counting down.
TAAGATAATTATTATAACAAGATGTGTTAACAGAAAGAAAACTAGATTTTGCGCGTTGCACAGTAAAAGTCTAAATTTTGATAAAGGCTACAGAAAATAAAATATCAAAAGGCCTGTTCTACTTTTCGATTCCAAATCTTAAAAAAAATGTTTAATGATACGAACGATGCGACCCTTATATTCGATACTATCGAATCGATAGATATCGGGCTTAGATGGAGGGAACCGCAGATCTCAATCTGGAATTTTAAATGCAAGTACACCAAAAATTATAATGTGTTAATTTAGAAAGATTTGTAGAATTTTCAGTTGCAAATAACATTTAACATTTATGATGGAAAACCAAGACTTAGCCAATGGGTTTACTAAGGGATAGACAGTAGAAATCATTGCAAGAAGGAAAACACATGGAAGTATGTATTGTAAATACATGTGGTACCTCTTTGTGAACATTTCAAATTCAAAGGCTTATACTAAGAAAATGATTACAAAGTTAATTATTAGTCTTACATATCCATTATGTTTGTACTAGCTTCCAATGCAGCAAAACGGTATATTTCTTTTGCCGCAAATTATATTGCGGCTAAAAAACTTGATTATTTTAAGAAATTCGCTTTTTTTGTATTCTCAACTCTTCGCCTCGTTACAGAATTGGTGCTGAATGCTAATTCCGATTAGAATCACTTGAATCAATCAACTTTACAGATATATACAAAACCATTAAACAAATAATACATATAATGTGTAATTTCAAACCAGTCTCCTTTGGATTTAAATATTAAAATATATGTAAATCTAAATAGAACGAACTCATGCGTTTTTTAGGAGAAAAACAGATAATAGTTTTCCAGGTAAAGGGGTATGATACAAATAAATTCAGTTGTTAAATTTTAACACTAGTAAAAATAAATAATCTGAGCCGATATTTATTTCTATAAATTTTTAAAAATAAAACATTGTTAAAAAATTGTTTGGGCTGTAAAATGTTGCTTTAAGAAACACACATGCTTTAAGAACCAGAGCAACGTGAAAGCCGGGATGGCTAATGTAATGCTATGCCAACCCACTCAATCGCAGTTAAAATATCCTGAATCAATTCAATACAGTATCAAAAAATAAAGTTGTTGTCGAAAAAATATGGACTAGAAGATACCCCGAATCATTTATCAATTAATAAGGTGTTCAGTTATTGTTTTATGTGCCTGTGTGTGCCTGTGCGAATACATTTCATATCTGCACTATTGCGATACAGCATGCTTGATTTAATTCAATATATGCTGTGTTTCTTTACTCATTGCGATTAAATCGCATGCTGCGTTCATACAGAGGACAATAATTAAACCACACGGCTGTTGATGCTGAAAAAGTACATATGTATGTATATATGCTTCCCAGTATACGACGAGCACTGCGCTGTCCTTCGGGAGCTGAGAGTAGCGAGCCGAACTTATCGCGTTGCATACCTCGCAGAGCAAGTGCGTCGCGCATTTAATTACAGTTATTCCATGGCACTATGGGGCATTTTACCAAAAAACTGGCATTAATTAATAACTCGAGAACCACGCAAGATATTTTGGTTTGGTTTTTTGCTTTAAGTTTTTAAAAACAAAAGGTAAATGTTTTTATAAAATGGGCGTGTCACCGCCCTTTTATAAAAGATATGTTATGTATTTTTTTGTTTTATAGCATATCAGGTCCAAATCTGGGAGTTAAGCTTGTTTCCATTATACTAATATTGTTGTAAATATTATCGCCATTGGTCCATCACATAATATAGCTCCCATAAAAATAGTCGATAAAAATGCGATTTCTCGTATGACATTTTTTTTTTTCAACATATCTGAACTAAGTTTTCTGAAAATAAGTAACGTAATGTTTGTAAAGTTTCATTGGTTCTTGTCTTTTCTGGGCTTTGTGGATAATGCTTTAAGAACAGCAGCAAGATCAAGAAGGCCACGACTACAAGCAACCATGCTAACTGAACTAAAAAGCGTAAGTTTGTTGTCAGGGCTCAACCAGATCGCATGCTTTCTTTCTTTGCCCTTTTGCCCCTTTAACACCAAGTATACTCCAAACATCATTCCAGGAAGGGAAAGCTTAAGTTTGCCTTGCAGCCATTTCGAATGCTTTCCTGAAAACACATTATTTCAAAATTTATGGACATACAAAGGTGAAGCACGCGAACTGTTTCGTTTAAAAAGCTTATGTATATATCTTTTAACAATGCTCTGATCAACAAATCCCTTTAAAAAATCGAAAACAGCATTCTTATAATTATAGCGGCACTTCTGATAACGCAACACTAAAAACAAGTCCGCATTCTGAATTATTAGCGCTGGATTATGTATTAATGGATCTAAAAAATGGTTGTACACTTACACTTGACAACTGCTGACATTTTTTTAAAAGTCTATGCAAAATTAACTTTTGTTTCCAAAAATGACAAGTGGACACGACTTTCTAAATAAACAAACAAATACAAAGGCAAGTACTAAACATGAAACAAATGCAAAAACCACAGTACTAACCCGTTCTATCAACTTGCATCGCTTATTTATTGAATGCTTTAACTTTACAAATTGTTAATTTTAAGTTGACCGCCAAATTTGCAGTTTAACAGCGCATCAGTTGGCATGTTGTAACAGCTGACTGCAACTGTTAAAAACTTAACAGAGGTCTGTGAATTTATGTTATGCAACATAAAAGTTCAATGTTTTTGCTACAGTATTGCATAAACAATAAGTTAATTAGTGATCTTTCAAATATTGACTTGAGATAAGCTCAATTATTTATTTAAATATTTACTATGGTTTCTCTTTTAATCGATTATTTTTCGGCATTTTTCATATGCGTGTGTCGGGCGTCAGGGTAACCGGAAAAGAGACAGAAGCAAGATCAGTGTGGCCGAACCACACTTTTCTGATAAATCTTAATACTAACATCAATACCTGAATACTAGCTTACGATATATCGGTATACACGAACATAACATAACATAAACGATCGATAGAAATGACATGTAAATACTTTACACAATAAATACTTTACAGCTCGGCCGTCCTGACAGGGAATCGACCTCGATTCCACCTACTCTAGATCGTAGAGGGCTTGAAGCCATACCAAACGGTGGGTGTTGCCTGCAGTCAGACATCAAGAGCACAATTTTAATCAGACGTGAGCCACAATTTCAGTTTAGATGACTCCAGCACACCGTCATACGGAAGCTGTGTGAGCTGGGAGCCTTCAACATCTCGGATTACATACCGATCATTCGGAAGTTTCTTGTGGATGACATAGGGATCGCGGTATCGCTTAATGAGTTTTTTGTTTATGCCAGCCGTCGTATAAACATTCTTGATGACGACGAAATCACCTTCTTCAAAATTAACGGCATGGCGATGATATTTGCTAAAGTACTCTGTGCTATACTCTTGAGACTTGACAATGTTCTGAAGGGCAATTTTACGGGTGTCCACTATGAACACTTCACCAATAAGCCTATCATCCAAACGCTCAGTTAACTCATCTATACCACCACCGTGCTGTTCGACACCAAAAAGGAGGACGGAGGGTGCAAATTTAGTTATGGAGTGGATTGAATTATTCAAGGCGAACTCAATTTTCGGAAGTTGCTTCACCCAATCGGCATAATCCAATGGTTCGGCCAATTTAGCAATCATGGGACTTAAGTCACGATTGACACGTTGCACTTGCCCATTAGCACGAGGGGAGGCAGTAGCTTTCTGGACATGGATTATATGATGGGACTGCAGAAAATCAGCGAATTCGGTGGAAGTAAAGCACGTACCTCGATCGCTAACAATTCGGCGAAATACTGGGGAAATACTGCGTCTCTAAAGTTTGACATACTTCTCGGGAACTAGTTGTAGCGGCAGGGTACAATTTGACAAATTTCGTAAAGGCTTCAATGACGACAAGAAGATATTATTTCCAAGACGGTGTGGACGGAAGGGGCCCCAATTGGTCAGTATGAAGAGTTTCAAATGGAAAAGGGGTTTTCAGAATGCTATGCAGGGTAGCATTACTATTATTAGCGGAAGGGGAATAGTAAATACATTTGAGGCAGTTTTTAATAAAGTTGTTAACGTAAGATTTCATATACGGAAACCAATAATGTTTTTTAATCTGTGTACAACACTTTTCAGTGGCCAGAAAGCCTAACTTCTCATGCAATGTTCGTATGACACTGTTAATCATATCGGCAGGGACATTAAGCTGAAGTACGTCAGTCGGTGATCGGCGATACACGACACCATCTTGAAACTCAAAACCAGCAACCTCTTGGTTCTCCAGGACACTCCGAAGTTTGACAATTTCTGGATCACGGTTTTGCGTCAGTTGTAGTAGGAAATCCAGGTTCACATCGTCCACATATGCAGAAGTTTCTAGTCATCACATGTTTGGAGCACTTCGTTGCGCTCGTGGTGGGATAATCGGTGGGGACGGCAGAAAATAGGAGTCTGACTTGTCAATTCGATTGGTTGGTTTAATCAGTTTGGAAGGGACATCAACATAAGAGGCGGAAATAACTGACTGCAACTTTGCAGATTGTTCTGACGGCAGAGTAGGCTCTATATTAAACTAATTTTCACTAACAGCAGGCAATTCGATTGCGTTAATAGCTGCCAGGGCATCCCGCAGCGAATGGTCAGACATGACAGAACACTTTCTCTTAGTGGTACACCACTGTGATTCGGCAGGCATAAACTCATTTTCATTTAACGACCGGGTTGACTCATTTCTGGTTACTGTGCGTTTGACATCCTTTCTAATTAAAGCCCATCTTTGTTGATTGGATGTTAAATACAGGTTGGGCGTTGAGCGTATCCCACTTCTGAGTTTAAATAAGTTTAATTATTTATTTAAATATTTACGATGGTTTCTCTTTTAATCGATTCTTTTTCGGCATTTTTCATATGCGTGTGTCGGGCGTCAGGGTAACCGGAAAAGAGACAGAGGCAAGATCAGTGTGGCCACGAACACGAACATATCATAAACGATCGATAGAAATTGCATATAAATACTTTACACAATAAATACTTAACAATTATAATGCCAGTTTTATGGAAAAATGCCCCATAGTGCATTGCTGGCTTCGCTGGAACCATAATTGGGGTAAATAGGTATAATTTTTTTTTTCTGAAATGTATGATCAGCATTAACAGCCGAGTCGATTATATATAGCCTGCCCGTCTGTATGATCGTTCCGATGTCAGGGACTATTGTATAATTCAAACTATGAATAAAAGTTATCTTATGCCTCGCGCAGATAAAAAGTGCTTCAAATTATTGATAACGCTTTCCGTTTTAATTTAAACACATGTTATGGAAAGTAAAAAAATTGAGTTTTAAAAATTTGGAACATGTTTTGAAAACTTTATCGCAAAAATTTATTATATGTGACAACTTTATCAATATCGGTGAAAAATACTCGTGTATACACACGAATCCTTTATCAATGGGTGCTTCCATTAAGTCTAGGGTTCACGGTATTTTCCAGCTGAGCTTTCTGCTACAGACCCTTAATTAAAAATTACATTTCAAATCGTTTATCATCAATATTTTGTTCAATGTCTCAACTCGAATGCTCAAATTTTAACAATAAAAATTCCTAAGTTAACATATAGTGAAAGTGTAATGTTAGAATTTTAATACACTTGCAAAGTGCTTTTCAAATTTGTCATGAACTGGGTAATGCACAGAATGAAGCTATTCCGACTCCATAAGGCATATATGTATCGCGTTAATGTGTATGCATGTATCTTCTCACTCGATAGTTATCGTCAGATTTGCCAGCTCGCCACAGGGCTCCGCCGCTATATAGAATCCTATTCTATTGATATCGAGAAGGGAAACAGACTGTTCGTCCTGACCTGGTCGTAGTTGTGGCAGTTGTCGCTGGCGCTGGTGTGTTGACTGGAACTTGCGGCTGAGAAGTCTGTATTGATTCGCTGTCCAAGAATGCTGTTTTTAGGCGATCGATGGACACATTGACTTCTCGGTGCGTCATACGAATCTTGTAATACTTATCATGTTTTTCCAAAACCTTGAAAGGACCTTCATATGATGGTTCCAGTGGTGACCGCACACGGTCTACACGAACAAATACATGAGTCGCTGTTTGCAATGTTGTTTGTTTGAAAGTAGCTTTTGTTACATGGCAAGATGTGTCGGTGCTTTTGCGTTTTTGCATCTTGCAGCGTAGGAGCTTAAGGAAACCTGTCTCGTTGGGCTGACTCTCCGTGAGTGTTTCAAACTCGCCCGGGATGCGAAGCGGAGAACCAAATAGCATATCTGCAGGGCTTGCTTCTAAATCTTCTTTAAAAGTGGTCCGAAGCCCTAGAAGCACCAGTGGAAGAACGTCACCCCAGTCGTTGGAGTTGTGGCACTTGATTGCGGTCTTAAGCGTTCGATGCAAGCGCTCGATTAATCCATTTGATTGTGAATGGTAAGCGGTGGTTCGCAAATGTTTAATACCTAGGATGCCATAGCTCCCCGTTGGAGATTTAAAATGGCGTAGTACTTTGCACCGATGGCATTGAGTGCATGTGCGTATAAAAGAACCAATGTCCTTCGCCATGGACGGCCAAACAAATCGGTCTGAAATTAGTTTGAGCGTTGCTTTGCGGCCCGGGTGCGCTAGATCATGAAGCTTACGCATAACCTGATTGCGTAGTTGCATAGGAATGAATGGTCTAATCTTGTTGTCTTTGGCATCAAAATAGAGAGACGATTGGGAATCAAGCAGATTGATCTTCTTTAATTGAAGCGAAGTATCGTTTTTGTTGAGCGGCCACTGCAGTTCTGCATCCTTCTCCTGAGCAGCGGCGATCATTTCAAAATCAATTTCGATTATTCTGTTGATTCGCGAGAGAAAATCTGCTACCTGGTTATCTTTGCCGGGCACATATCGTATGTCCGTGGTGAATTGGCTGATAAACTCCAGCTGTGTGCCTCATCTAGTTGGTGTTTTATCGAGTTTTTGGGAAAAAGCGAAGATTAGTGGCTTGTGATCCGTGTAAACAGTAAATTGTCTTCCTTCCAAAAGAAACTGGAAATGTTTGATGGCCAAATAGATAGCTAATAGCTCTCGGTCGTATGTAGCATATCTGTATTGAGCTGAATTAAGTTTCTTTGAGAAGAAACCTAACGGTTGTAGTTTACCATCTACGAATTGATGAGCTACTGTGCCAACGGCATTATTAGAGGCACCTGTTTTAAGTGACAATGATGCGTTGGGTGCTAAGAAAGTTAGCAAGGTAGCGTTCGCCAGTTCATTCTTGCATGCCTTGAATGCGTTAAGTGCCTCGTCGGTCCACAAAATTGTTGTTGTATCATTTTTCTTATTGCCTTTAATAAGAGACTGCGGCTTAGTTTGATTTAAGACCGCACCTGGTACAAAAGTTCGATAAAAGTTTATCATTCCCAGAAATTTTTTTAACTGGATTGCTGATGTCGGTTGAGGAAAATCACGAATAGCTGCAACTCGAGATTCCATTGGCAAAAGGCCATTTGCACTGATTGTATGACCAAGAAAGTGTACCTGGGATATTCAAAATTGGCATTTGCTTGCATTGATCGTGAGTTTGTTATCTCGAAGTCGCTCGAAAAGTATTCGCAGGTGTTGCTTATGCTGATCCATGTCGGACGAAGCTACCAGAATATCATCGATGTAAACAAAAACAAAATCCAAATCACGCAATACGTCGTGCATGAAGCGTTGGAATGTCTGCGACGCGTTGCGCAAACCAAATGTCATGTAACAGAATTCATATAATCCAAAATGAGTAGTAATTGCTGTTTTGGGAATATCCGTTTCCTTAATCGCAATGTGGTGATATGCTCTTTGCAAATCAATAATCAAAAAAATTCGTTTTCCGAAAAGAATCTGTGTAACGTCGTGAATAAAAGGCAGTGGGTAACGATCGGGCACTGTTTTTGCGTTAAATGCTCTGAAATCGCCACATGGTCTCCATTCGCCATTCTTTTTACGTACCAAATGCAGTGGACTGGCCCAATTGCTGCGCGAGGGACGGCAAATGCCTCTCTCTAGCATGTATGCAAATTCCTTTTTCGCCGCAGATAGCCTTTCGCCTGAAAGCCTACGTGGTCGTGCAAAAACTGCAGATCCTGTAGTCTCGATTACGTGCTTTACATTCGAAGGTGACGGCTGTTTATTGTGGCTGTGCATGGTTAGCTGTTTAAATTCGTCTAATAATTTAGCAACATTTTTGTCCAGAATGTGTGATACTATTGACTTCTCACATATCTTCGATGCGGCTCCTTGCACTTGAAGTGATGTTTTTGCATCGATTAATTTGCGTCGTTTGCTATCAACTAACTAATCAAAGTGACTCAGAAAATCTGAGCCTATGATTGGTGTTGCCACGTCGGCCAAGATAAATGTCCAAACGAAATCCCGTCGAAGACCAAGGGAGAGCTTAAGACGTCTTTCTCCGTATGTATTAATGGGCGTAACGTTTGCCGCAAATAAATTGAAAGAGCGGCTTTTAGAGTGTTTATCATTTTTTTGTGCTGGAAGTACTGATACATCCGCGCCTGTGTCGATTAGAAATTGTTTTTGGGTGCCCATGTCGAAAATGCGAATGCGGGCTACGTAACCTGTGTCTTCTGATTCGGTGGGCAATGAATCAGAAGAGGCTTCTAGTTTTTTGATTTGGTATCATACGAGCATGGCGGCTTACATTTTTTGGCCTTGCTTCCAAATTTTGCGTGGTACCAGCATGTAGATGGTGTCGCCTCACGGCTTTTATTACCAAATTAGCGGTTCTGTAATCGTGAACGCGATTTAATTGATTTCTCTAAACGCCCCAGTCGGTCTACAAGCTCATTGATTGCAGTTGGTTGATGTGCAGCAGGTGCAGTGGCTGAGGCTACAACGTTTTGAGTAAATCCTCCAACTTCAAGTATTTTGTCAGCCAGTTTTGCTAAGCCGAGTAGATCATCATTCGATGCTTGAAGAATAGCACGAGCCTGAGCCGGCAAACGTTGCATCCAGAGGGACTTTAAAAAATCGTCGTTGATGCGGCCCTTAGCCAATCCTCGAAGCTCATTTAGCAGTTGTGTTGGGCGACGTCACCAAAAAATTGTGAAATTCACTCTTACGCGTGTGAGTGTATATGTGTACTTGAAACACCCTGTGTTGCGTAGCGTCGCTAAAGAATTTCTGCACAACTATTTGCCGTATTAATTTAACTTTAAGAGAGATCACGTCGGGGTCACCAGTTATCGCGTTAATGTGTATGCGATAATAAATAAAATGATCCTCTCCGAGTAAGTGGTTTTAGATTAGCTGTATTAATAATGATATTTTACAAATATGCCAAGAGTGTCGCGTGACGCTTCCTTGGTGATGCCGTCTTCTTCTTCTCTTCTCTTCTCACTCGATAGTTATCGACTATCGTGTCAGATTTGCCAGCTCGCCACATATGTATATTATAGGTGAGCCTCGCGAGTTGAGTCGACATAGCCATGTCCGTCTGTCTATCCGTCCGTCTCTTTCTATGCAAACTGGTCATCTGTTGGCCAGGTCGGTATAACGTAAGCTGCTATACTGTATAGATAATACAGGTATCAATCGAATAACGTGGTAATTTCACAACGCTTTTTTGATGTTAAGCGATTCAAAAACAATTAGTTTAAGTGCACCGCGAAATTTCGACTTAGTAAAAATATCTTCTGATTAAGTGATGCACTATTTCAACGAAATGTGATGTTCGAAGGCAGTGAGTGACACAGACTAGCGAAAGCAAATTAATGATTTTGTAATGAATAATATGTATGTGTGTTTAACGCGATTCACATAACGAAGAATTTTCTTGAACGTAGCACCACGTAATGCGAGAAATACCTGTACTTTGAAAAACAAGACTGCTTGTTACATATTTATGAAACCTGTGCTGTCCATGTTAAAAAATACTAAGCATTTCCAAATTAACACTGGGAACCAAATAATTCATACATGCACATTGGTTTAAAGTTTTAATAAGCTGATTTTCGATGCCGCCTAAGTTATTTTACAAGGAATACCAATCTATCGATAACACTCAAGTCGTTGCTCACGTCGGTAGAGCAAAGGCTCTTACAGTCCTAGCGGACACATTAAGATCTATGAAGGTCAAATCACACCGGCCTTGCCAGTGTAAAACCAGTATTATCAACAACAAAAGCTTTTTATACAAAACATACTTGTATGTTTAAGGCCTCTACGCAGATGCTAGTACATCGCCCGTACCGTAGAAACTTCATATAAAAAAAACAGTCTCGTACATCACCCGTACCGTATTACGAAACTCTGGTATGCAGCTCTGTTAGTTACAAGCAGTAGCTTGGTGTTGAACAATGAAAATGTTAAATAAAAGCTGTGCTGTTGTTACTGATGGAATCAATGTTCAGCAATTGTTTACGGGCCTTAAAAGTGAAACAAGATTTCGGCAAACAAAAGTAGATTTGAAAATTTTAATAGGGATTCGGAGAAAATTGCTTTAATAAAGGCTATGGAACGTCGCCCAGTCTTGCGGGGCATTACGAGCAAGTTGCACTTCAATAACGTAATCGTTAAATGCGCGTGGGAGGAAATTGTCGGGCAAGAGCTGGCATATACATTTTTTGGAAAATTTTAACAAAGTTGACCTAACTTAGGCTATCTATTATAGGGTATAGATCAGTAAGGTGAATTTGCTTTGAGTCTTTTGAGTGGATTCAGTTATGATTAGCATAATCTTTGGTGATCTCAGCTCTGCCCATCAAATATGGGTTCACTAAATTGCTTCTTGGTTTTGCAGCCTGCCTTTTTTTTAACAACCGCCAGCAGCAGGGCGTTAGCTGTACCAATAAGTATATAGTTATTGGTTGTACTCAATCACAAAAGTAGCTGGCTTTGGAAGTGAATCATTATTTTGAATTTAAGTGCACAAAACACAGTTGCACTTGCGATTAATTAAGAGAAAGTTATCGACCAGCCGTAAAAATATGTGAATTTTTTAACACTGCTCGTTAAGGTCCGTTAAACTCATGTATACGGTACGGGAGCTGTACGAGGCTCATGCGTACAGGCCTTTACCAAAAAAAAATCTTCATTTGTGACTTTGTTGCAGGATAAGTGGATCAGAAACATGTCCATGTTGTCAATAATATTATCGTTTCGTATACATTATAATCTATACGCTAGTACATCAAAAAACTAGATACATGAACTAAATTTGAGATAAGATATATATAATGCATGTAGCTCATGAATTATGATAGTTTTAGAATGATACTGATTATGTATGCTTTCTGTATCTATCTGAGCATAAGTTGCCTGAGGAATGTTTAAGAAATGTTATTCATCTATAAATATATGAAAAAGTATTTTAACTTATCCTGACAAACTGACTGAACCGTATTTATGGCACGAAATACTTTAATACCTGTATTAAAACGTGCAGTAACTATTTTTTTTTTTGGCAAAGATACCAGAACACCGGTAGGAGGTGTGGGCGGAGCTTTCAAACAATTTTTGATGCTTATCTTTTTAGGATTTCATCTGCTGTTGAATTTTTATCAGTTTCCCAGCCTCATTGTAGGCATTGCACCTTTATATTGACACTTTGTCTGACGGATACTTCGACCAAGATATATGCAAAATTGAAGGTCTATTGCTTTATCAGAGTAAACAAAGCAAATGAAACGTTACCCGGAACCGTTCGACTACCCAATAATTGTTGTTGAGCGAAAGCGGGGTCACCTTTGCTGCTTAATACGGTGTTGCTTAGTAATGGAAAACGAGAACCATATTCCCTTTCTAAACCTAACACAGGTATATATAAATACAGGTAGGCATAAGTCCACTTTCATTTGTGTGTGTGTCAGTTGAAAATAAAATGCCCTGACCGGCTCAACTTCTATTATAACACTACGTATCCTAAATACAATTTCTGAATCCAGTGAGACTTTTGACCTTAAGTCACATCTTTTGATCCATTTTTAAGTCAAAAAAATATCTTTTGAGTAGGATGTGAGTTAATTTGAGCAAAATATTGCAGCAAGTTTTCAATTCTTCGTGTCGTCTTTTGCTCCTTTCCAACATTTTATGATGCAAATATTTGCCAGGACGTCAGTAAAGGGAAGTCACTTACTATATTGCCACCAAATTTGTTGAAGAATCGGGCATTTTCTTTTTAAAAACGTAATTTTATGCAGATATTATATCATTTACACCTTGAGTTGTCAAAACTTGTTACCGATTTTCCAGCATTTACCTTCGGTATCAGAGTATAATGACATTTTTGCGTGATTATCCTGGAAGATATAATATGTTACAACAAAACGATTTTTAATAATCAAAAATTTAAAACAAGTATAAGTGCTCATTTACACGCTGAAGTTTTTATGAATTTTTTATTCATTCCGTTTTGAAAAATCTTCGGAATTCAGGTCGCATTAACGCGCTGAAATTTTTCAGTGAAATTTTCCCTTTGAAAATGCAACTCTGCTTTTTAATCTACAATCGATATACTTTAAAGCCATCGATTGTTTTATATGTAAACAACAGCTGATTGAAATTAATTAGAGTGATAATTGAAATAAAATGGATACGTTAATTGAATTAATTAGTGCAACAGCTATGGCGGTTGAAAAACTTAAAACTTCATAAATTGAAACAAAACTGCTGTTGCGCTTCAGTCGGTCTTTGTATAATTTACTACGAATATTAAACAAATGTTCGTGCTGCTGGCATTGCGTTAAGCGCAATTAATTCACACGACCAAAACATTTTTATACCCTTCACATGTGAAACAGGGTATATTGAGTTTGTCATGAATCTGTAACGCCTTAAAGGAATGATGGGAGACCCCATAAACTATATATCAAAATGATCAGGACGAGCTAAGGAATTGATTTCCGTCCGTCCGTCCGTCTATCCGTCTGTCTGTTTCAACACGATTTCCGGCCAAACTGCTGAACCGATCTTGATGAAACTTTCACAGATTGCTTAGATCATGTTGGGTTTGTTCACTTTGAAATTTCATCCCGCTCGGAGCATTCTACGACATAGCCACCATTCAAATTTATCATATCGTACTATCAATTGTTGTCTCTGTCGTGCACTTTTAAGTACCTAAATGTCAAATTGTTGGTGTTGTCGCACACGAACAAGTAAATGACGCTCAAGAGTAAAAATATTAGCGAAAAATTACCGACAACTGCACAGAAGCATTTATAAGAGGGGGGAGCATTGATTTGGCTGTGTGAAGGGTATCATAGTCTTGGCATAGCCAAAATTAACTATGCGCCACTATGTTTTTACTTTAAATATAATCACTCACGTTAACGCCTATCTTTTATAGTGCGATATGTGAATATCGATAGCCTTATTCTCCACATGAAACACTTGGGGTGTTCAACAGCTCGTTTCATCGTTTCACGTTTCAAAGTTGAAACGTCTCGCAACAACAACATACATAGAAAATTTCTTGAAACGTTGAAACACCCCAGCCTATGTATACAAAAAGTGTTTCAAGTTTGAACAAAGTAAAGATGGGAAGAGCACGATATTTATTCGATATTTGCTATCGATGCTCAGTACTTTTTAGTATATTTGGTGTATTTTTGTGCAAAATAGTATGAACACATATGATAAATGGCCGCCAAATGTTAAAAGCATGTAATTGAGCAACTAATTCAAACAACGAGCTCTTCTCACACTCAATATCCTCTATTTATCTAATAACTTGCTTTGCTAAAGCATCGCATAGCATATCCTTAGCACTTTTAAATGGCATTTTTTTCAAATAAAGTATAGCCGCAGTAAACAGCAACAGTGACAAAAATTGAAGAATAAGAAATGTAAACAAACAACAGCTGACTGCAAAAACATGAAACGCATTGACACCCAAAATGCCGTTCACGAGTTAATCGTTTCAACTTTGAATCATGAAACGATGAAACGGAGCTGTTGAACACCCCAACTGTGTTTCTGTCTGTGCAACTCTAGGTCTGTTCGATAGCTGCACTAGTGTACCCTAGTGTACACCAGTTCACAAAAAAGTGTTCGATAGCTGCCCTTTCTTACACTAATCTGTTCTGCCCTGTGTTTTTTAGTGTGCCCTGACTTACACTTTTCTGCACTTTTCTACACCACCAAAAATCAAGAGCAGAAAATTGTAAAACAACAACAAAGCTGTTTTGCGTCAGTTACGTTTTTGAGCTATTCATATCAGTTATCATTGCAAGTTTTAACAATAATTAAAAATGTCAAATGAGTTTATTTTTTAACTTTTTATGCAATATGCAGAGCCTGAAGTATATTCAGAGTAGGATGCAGCAGCTGCCGCACCCAATGAAAATAAAGAAAAGGCTATTTGGGTGAATTCAAGCACAAAATTTCTCTTGTAGCTGGGAAATGCGTTTGAAATTCTTTATCCGTGTAGGTTGGAAAAGTTTGTCGTCATCAATTAACTCACTTATAGTGAAATTTTCATTGTTATTCAAACTCATGATAGTCATGTCAGTCAGCTGTTGCTTCATTTGCTCTAATTTACACCTTATTTGTTCGATAGTAGCTCTAAACTTTTTTACACTTAAAATTTTCAGAGTTGTATTTTTCGTGTTCTGTTCTGCCCTGCACTACCCTACACTTTCTACTATCAAACTACTATCAGACCTTCTGTGTTTACATTCTATCGGAATAAGGCAAGGCAAAATTAGAAGAAAAATTAACGACTTGGCAAGTAGTGAATTTTGGCTAGAAATCTTACCCCTCTACTTCCCTTGCCGACAAACAAAAGACTCAGAGTTGACGAAAAAACTTCAGCGTGTAAATGGGCACTAAGAACCAAAAGTGCATTTATTTTATGCGAAAAGTCGTTTACTACTACTAAAATAACACAAAAAAAAAAACAAGTGGAAACGTTGCAGTCGGACGCAACCGACTTCGGTATACTCGTTACCAGTATTAAAACCGGTAAAAAGGGGCCTGATTGCAAAGGGGTATGGATGCGGCAGGGGTGTACGCTGCCTTAAAGATTATCCGATGCAGATAGGCTTTTTTGACATCAAAATGCGGGGGGGCTGCAGATGCATATCTTTGTGGAATGTCAATTGGTATCTTCATATCCAATATGGTGACTTTAGTTTGAATTTTGTATACTGTATGGAAAGGGGGCTAGGCGTGGCATTCAAATTTTTGCTGCAGATCTTTGTGGGATGTCAATTGCTATCTTCATACCAAATTTTGTGAATCTAGCTCGAAGTTTGTGAATTGTAGTGAAAGGAGGGGCTGGGAGCGGAATTAGTGGGCGTGGCTCCAAAACAGATTTTTGGGGGTCGTTGCCAGCTATCTTGTTGCCATATTTGGGGGCTATAGCTCAAACCCTATGAATGATACACGCATTCCCGATTCTGATGAAGCGTGGGGGTGGCTGGGGGCGGCTAGGGCGGTATTGGTGGGCTGGCATCCAAATTTTTTTGGGGTCGTCATCACCTATCATTTCATCAAATTTGGTCAATTTAGTTCAAAAACTGTGGGAGGGCGTGGCATCCAAGGTTTGTAATGCAGTTTTTGGGGGGTCATCATCACCTATCTTGGCACCAAATTTTGTGGCTCTAGCTCAACTTTGGGAGACAAAGGCTTTTTTGACTTGAAAATGCGGGGGGCTAGGAGCGGAATGTGGGTTTGCTAGTAGCTATCTTCTTACCAAATTTGGTAGGTCTAGTTGTAAGGGTGTGCAAAATAGTGTTGGATTGTTCAGGAGTGAGTGAGTAAAAAAGAGTTGTTCATCGATCTGAACAAGTGAACAATGTACAGTACTAATTGTTCTTTTTGCTCACTTGCTCTTTTGTTCTTGTTCTTGTTCCTACTCCCTTTCCTCCCTGAAAATTTCGTCCAAATCGGTTAAGAAACACCGGAGATATTGAACTTAATCGATGGAAGCTAAGCCAGTATACCAAAGTCTTATATAAATTAAATATATTTATTGCAACTGGGTTCAGGGTATCTTCTAGTCGGGCTCTCCCGACTATAGCCTTCTTACTTGTTTTTTTTTTGCTCAGCTGTTCATTTAGTTCATTTATCTAATTTTTCCACGAAGGTTCCTTTTCACCGTTCATATTAAGATTGTAGTTCATTTCCGGCTGTTATACCTTAGCGCCAAAAACAAATTAGATTAATGCAAATGAAAATATAGTATTTAAAATGTCTCTGATATGCAAGCATAGTGATATGAATTTACTTTAACGATTTGGGCAACTCAACTTTAAGCTATAAGTCGCAAAGCAAATTGTCTCGGCACCTGCGAAATAAGCACCCGTCAGCTATGGAGCCCGTTGTTCGACAAAGTCAGGTTAATGTTGTTTTGGTAAACACACCCAAAAATTACAACTTTTGCCTGTAGGCCTGTATCGGAGAACAAAAGCCAACTTATAGATCGGGAAGGGGTAAAAATGATTGCCAAGGGAAATCATGCACTGCGGTTGGTCGAAGAGCCAGAGTTTAAAAAACTTCTTGAAGATGTCTCGCGCTGCTCTGGCTATAAGCTCCCTACCCGCAAAACTCTAACAAACGTACTGTTTCCAAAAATACGCGCAGAGCAGGGGGGAAAACACAGGAAGAAATCGTTGCTGCAACTGCTGCAACCGATAATGCTTACAATATTGTTTGTGCAATAAAGATGGGAGGGTGGCGCCACATTCCAGGCTTTGCACATACCCTTAATAAAATTGTCCAAAAGGCGTTGCTCGAATTTGACGACATGCGTTTAAAGGCCAAGGCAATCATGGAGTTTTTCAATAAAAGCTCATCTGGCTTGAAAAAATTAAAGGATGCACAGGCTCAGTTAAAACAAGTGGAAACGTTGCAGTCGGACGCAACCGACTGCGGCATACTCGATACCAGTATTAAAACCGGTAAAAACAGGCCTGATTGCAAAGGGGTACGGATGCGGCAGGGGTGTACGCTGCCTTGAAGATTCTCCGATGCAGATGGGGATGCCACCAGCTATCTTTATTCCAAATTTGGTGACTCTAGCTCCAAGTTTGTAAAAAGGTGGGGAAAGGGGGGCTGGGGGCGGTATGGTTGGGTGTGGAATCTAATTTTTACCTGCAGATCTTTGCGAAATGTCGATTGCTATCTTCATACCAAATTTGGTGACTCCAGCTCGAAGTTTGTAAAAAGTGGGAAAAGGGGGCTGGGGGCGGTATAGGTGAATGTGGCATCCAAAGTTTTGATGCGGATCTGTGTGGAATGTCAATTGCTATCTTCATACCAAATTTGGTGACTCTAGCTCGAAAATTGTAAAAAGTGGGAAAAGGGGGCTGGGGGCGGTATAGGTGAATGTGGCATCCAAAGTTTTGATGCGGATCTGTGTGGAATGTCAATTGCTATCTTCATACCAAATTTGGTGACTCTAGCTCGAAAATTGTGAAAAGTGGGAAAAGGGGGCTGGGGGCGGTATAGGTGGGCGTGGCATCTAAAGTTTTGATGCAGATCTGTGTGGAATGTAAATTGCTATCTTCATACCAAATTTGGTGACCCTAGCTCGAAAATTGTAAAAAGTGGAGCAAGGGGGGCTGGGGGCGGTATGGAAGGTTGTGGTACCAAAGTTTTGATGCAGATCTGTGTGGAATGTCAATTGCTGTATTCATACCAAATTTGGTGACTCTAGCTCGAAAATTGTAAAAAGTTGGAAAGGGGGGCTGGGGCAGTATGGCTGGGCGTGGCATTCAAATATTTGATGCAGATCTTTGCGAAATTTCTATTGCTATCTTCATACCAAATTTGGTGACTCTAGCTCCACAACTCTGGAAGATACATGAATTTCTGTTTTTGTCAAAGCGTTGGGGCAGCTTGGGGCGGCTAGGGTGGTATTTGTGGGCGTGGCATCCAAACTTTTGATTCAGTTTTTGGGGGATCATCATCGCCTTTCTTGGCAACAAATTTGGTGGCTCTAGCTCAAAAACTGTGGGAGATATATGTTTTTCTAATTTTAAAATGCGGGGGGCTGGGGGCGGAATGGGTGGGCGGGGCTCCAAAACTGTGATGCAGATTTTTGGGGGTCGTTGCCAGCTATCCTTTTACCAAATTTGGTGGCTTAAGCTTCAAAACTCTGGAAGATACACGCATTCCCGTTTTTGTCGAAGCTTTTGGGCAGCTTGGGGCGGCTAGGGCATTATTGGTGGGCGTGGCATCCAAACTTTTGATGCAATTTTTTGGGGGTCATCATCACCTATCTTGGCACCAAATTGGGTGGCTCTAGTTCAAAAACTTAGGGAGATATAAGCATTATGGACCTAAAAATTCAGGGGGCTGGGGGCGAAATGGGTGGGCGTGGCTCCAAAATTTTTGATGCAGTTTTTTGGAGGTTGCTAGTAGCTATCTGCTTACGAAATTTGGTAGTTCTAGCTGTAAGGATGTGCGAAATATGTGGATTTATCGCTTTTGAGTTATCGAATTTATCGATTTGTCAGCCCCCCAGTTATCGTAGAACCCCCATCTTGACACTTTAATTTACTATACCATAGATAAAGAGAATTGGGAAGTTTCAAGTCTCTAGCTTGAAGGGTGTGGAAAAAAGTTGCGAACAAACAGACGGACGGACGGACGGACACCATGACGGACATTGCACAAACCCAATATACTCTTTACCTTCGGTATCGAGTATAATTACCAAGTTTAAAACCTTCGCAGGATGTGGCAACACGGTGGAATTCAACATATAAAATGTTTCAACGGCTCTCTGTCCTAAAAGAAGCAGTTATGGTAGCCGTTTCAATTTTACGTCCACACTTGATATTAACAACAGCGGATTGGAAAGTCATTGAAGGCATGCTACCTGTGCTGCTACATTTTTTTCAAATAATGAACGAGATATCTGCGGAAATGAACGTTACCCTCTCAAAAGTTATAGTCTTGGTGGCAATTTTAGAAAAAAAGATGGCTAGCATGCATGCAAGTAATGTCACAATTAAAAGAGTTATAAATGTGCTTGTGTGCGAACTGAATACCCGGTTTAAAGATGTTGATCATAATATTTTATTTGAAAGCACAATTTTGGATCCCAGATTCAAAGGGCGTGTTTTTAAATCAGAAGATTGAAAAAATCTGTTGCCAACATAAAAAAACAGGTAGCCAACGCATTGCCTGAGGCTGCTCCGACTGAGTCGACACAATAGTCGTCAATAAAAAAATACAAACAAGGACGATATTTGGAATGACTATGATAACGACTTCAATAAGGTCAGCAAGCCCAGCAACAGTACAGTCGTTGCAATTCGTGAAGTCGACAAATACCTTACAGAGGAGTATCTGCATCGAAATGTTGAAAATCTTATGTTTTTGCACAACAACTTATAAATACTTTTATATGTAAGGGAGAAGCCCCAATCTCGGACACTGTACAGAAGTCGGACACCCCCCTTTATTTTGCGAGTTTTGATGCTAGCGCGGTCTAATTACTGTGACAGATAGCTTTCAGTGCCGGCTTTCTTTTGACATGGTCTACAGGTGTTAATACCTTGTTTTGGCTAATTCAGAGACAAAAATTAAAATACCGATAATCCGACCTAAACTTTTTAAAATTTCAACGCTTATGTAATTGAATTACTCCCTGATTCAGCAAAGGTTAATACATTTTCTCTTATTCGTTTCATCATGCTCTTTCATATTCTGCAATCAAACATTTTTTTTTTTCAATATTTTGGGTTTTACATTCAAAAATGTTAAAACAGTGCTTTCTTCTAATCTGGACACTGTTGATGTTTCACAATTGAACACGATTAATTGTAATCGATATTTTCATTCAATTGTATCGATGATCGTGTCATCTTCATATAAATGTATCAAAATGAGCACGCAACAAAATATGGAAATTGAAATTTTATGGTTTAAATGAAAAAAACCAAATAAAGAAACTTTAAGTTGAATTTCATAGTTAATTGCATAAATAATTTCATAATAAATGGTTTTGATGAAAAAAAACCCAAAAAAAAGGAAAATTAGTTTGTTTACATATTTCGCGCCATATTAATAAGGTATGTGAGCAATGATGAGCATGCGATGTATAGATCGATACATCAATATCGCATTACTTGCGATACTGCTCATTACGAGTAATAATAATTAATAAAATAATAAATTCGTTTGATTTTCATTGTTTAATTGCATAAAAAACAAACTCTTACATAAAAACAATGATTTGGCATTTTATTTAATTTTATTGGCTGCATTTTCACAAGATAAAAGGGGGTGTCCAACTTCGGGGCACTTTTTTGAAAATCGTGATTTTGAGTTTTTTCATTAAATGTGAAATATATAATTAAACATGAATGAAATGTGTATAATGCCTTATACCAATCGATGCGCAATTGAACAAGCT
Source organism: Scaptomyza flava (assembly GCA_030179655.1). Classification (NCBI taxonomy): domain Eukaryota; kingdom Metazoa; phylum Arthropoda; class Insecta; order Diptera; family Drosophilidae; genus Scaptomyza; species Scaptomyza flava. Next base: position 43,301,648 of record JARNME010000012.1, on the reverse strand, counting down.
TTTCAACGATACTAACAGTTAAGCTGTACGTTGATTTTGGACAGTCTTATGTCACAAAAACCAAAGGGGTGTCCAACACTAGGGCTTCTCCCTCATTATTTGCATTATTTTTTGTCGAAGCACTTACAATATTTTGATACCCTTAACCCATAAAATAGGTAAAAAGGGTATAATGGTTTTGTGCAAAAGTAAGTAACAGCCAGAAGAAAGCATCTCCGACTCCTTAATATATATATATATTCTTGATCAGCAATGCTGATTCAGCATCAACAGCCGCGACGACATAGCCATGTCCGTCTGTATGAACGCGGTGATCTCAGAGACTACAAAAGTTAGAGAATTCAGGCTTTGGATATAAGTTCTCCTATACCATAAGCAGAACAAGTTTTTTTCAAAGTATCGATAACTATTCTGGTTTCCGATATACACATGATATCTATAACAAAAAATATCGAATTTGGAAAATGGAAAAATGAGGGTTGAAGTAATGGGTAACGATAGAACTTTTGTGAAAATTTCGTCCAAATCGGTTAAGAAACACCGGAGATATTGAACTAAATCGATTGAAGCTAAGTCAGTATACCAAAGTCTTACATAAATTTAATTTATTTATTGCAACTGGGTTCAGGGTATCTTCTAGTCGGGCTCTCCCGACTAGAGCCTTCGTACTTGTTCTATTAAAATTTACTGCCTCAAAAGCCCTACCCTGCCCTGCTGTGGATAATAAATTTCAGTTTTTAAAAGACGGGAAAGCTAGGGTAGACGAAATCTGCAAATTTTGATACATATCTTTATAAAATGTCATCAACTATCCTTCCAATAAATTAGGTGATTTTAGCTCATAAATACTTTTGTGACTCTAGCTTTTGAAATGTGGAAATCATGTGTCTTTACCCACTCGCCTGCGTGGGCGATGAGCCCCTAGCCCCTATATTGACACGCAGACAAGGACCAAAATATTCGCAAAGTTTCAAGTCTCTGGCTTTAAGGTAGCCCAAGAAACGCGTGTTCATACGACAGACACCATGACGGACATTGCACAATATACTTTTAACTTAATTATGCGAACCAATATTATTGTTCCTGCCTTGAAGCATGCAGCGAACATGATGCTGCCGCCCCCTGTCCTAGTTTTTACAGTGCTAATGTATTTCACAATCGTTGGCCTCATATCGTTGTTTATGCTATTTTAAGTGAATTAAGCAACATGTATTTTAGTCTGAATTCACAAGTGAAACACAATGAAGGAAATCGTAATGGTAATTGGGTTGCTGTCTAGGCATAACGGAGAAGATGAAGACGGGGTCTTTTTAAGGCAGTGTTTATGTGTAAGTTTGGTGTGGCCTAAAGTTTAGGCCCTAAACAGAGTTAAACTTGGTCAAGTCTGTTGAAAATTTGAATTTGGGATATACAACTGACTACAACTTAAAAATATTAAGTTACAATGTTTTGATTGTTTCTTGTTGGTATCTGTAAATATTTTTAAAATTTATGTTATGGGTAACTTTTATTGGGAGAAAATCGAGTTATTATGGATCTGATTTGACTAGGGTAAGTATTGCTGCTTATCATGTTTTCTTTATCAAGTTTATTACTGCTAAACTCAGAGTGGGTTTCAATTTTATGATCAACCATTTAGGCAGTTAAGATACGAAGTGCAAAGTTTAAAAAGTTCTAAGTATCTGCTCTTTTTAAATAAAATAACTAACTAAAATAACTCGTTTTACGCTGTATAATGGACGAAATAATGTTAGGTTCCTTGTCAAAATTCTTAGAAAAATCTAACATGTTTATTTAATTTATATCCTACTAGATTTTTCCTGGTGCGCTTCGCTACACCTAATTCGATTAAAACCCTTAATGGTTTTTACTTTGTGTTTTATTTATTGTTGTAAAACTGTTACTTATTTATAGAACATTTTGGTATACAACATTTTTAGTTTTCCACCTGGCGCGTAAATGAAAAAGCACCTTGGTGTTCCCACTCTCGAGCATGCGACGAACAATTGGCCGTGGGAGAAGTACGGTTCTTCCAAATTGACGCCGCACGCTCGAAACGCTTGCGATTTGTTGATGGTCATCGCAGGCTGAAGTCGCAGTCAGGATCGTAGTGAAAGCCAACATGTTCCATTTGATCGCGATGGCGAAGCGGAACTCGGCCTTGACGATAATTTGGCCGTTGATTGTCTGCTTCAGCTCTAAATTGTGCACACCGCTCTACCTCGGGCATTCATTTGAGCGCGTTGCTCTTCGCTTTGATTTCTCCTCGATATGGAAATTCGACGTGAATCACGCGTATGCCTGCCAACCGTATTACTTTAGCGATGTCAAGGAATTTTTTTTTTTTGTATTAATAAGTTTAATGGCGATATAATATATTTGTATTATATAATTTTAAAACTTAACAGGAAACATATTAAAAATATTTATGTATTTTTCTGTATGTGTTGTTAGCTTGATAGTCATCCATAGATAGAACTAATGACAGGCAAAAACTAACAACATGCGATGTCAATGTTTTTTAATAACAGACGCCTGCTGTTTCTGTTTTTTAGTAAAAGGTAATCTTGCGACAAAACCATGATATAAAAGCAATGATATACACATTAAATAACTGATGTGCACCCTCCACAAAGACCCCAATCACCCCTGAAAATTTCATTGAAATCGGGCAAGCCGTCTAGGAGGATTAAGCGAACAGGAAGTTATTGAAAATAAATGTCAAACCCAAATAAATAATGATAAAAGTAATAAATACAGTTTAAATTCGCCTACGGCGCACCAACTGTCGTTATTTTGAATCGGCGTAAATCGATCTGGCGCAAAACGACGTTTACCTATAATAATGTATGCCCCCCCCCCCCCCCCCCCCCCCCCCCTTCTTAACAAGGACTTAAAAAACTATCAAGGAATAAATGTTATTCTATTGAATCGTAAGCAAGTGTGTTTGACGCAGTGGATTCACACCAGTTCTGGGCTATAGTTCAACAAAGCGTGTTAACTCGTATGTAGATATAGACAGATAGGTAAAATCGATTGAAATGCTGCGCTGAAGAATATATACTCTATGGGGTCGAAAATCTCTTATTTTGTTTGTTACATACGTACATACAAAACCTTTTCTTCTTTATATTTTTAACTTCTTGGGTTTAGGGTATTATAATTCATCTATTATAATGGATGTTTGCGATACGTACAACATTAACGTGGAGTTTTTTTTACACAACCTTTCATAACATATTTATATTTTAAAAGATATGTAAATAAATATAATTAGAGGCATTGTTTTACATGGTATTTTTTACCATTTGCATGTTGTTGTATTGCACGCTATTTAATTTAAATTCACAAGATAGCTTAGTTTTTGTAAAATCAGTTTTCATAACATATTTGAGAGTATTATATATGTATGTAATATTGCCGTGTAGCTGGAAACCTCTTTAAATACGTCTTCAAAACAATATGTAACCGTCCGTCGGTCTGGTCGTTTATCCTCCCGTACGAGTATTTGACGTTTTCCATGCGATCTAGTTTCCGGGTTATCTTAATGTAGTTTGGATTATGGTATAACCGACTTGTTTTTTGGGCAAGCACGTACTATGCTACCGTCATCATAGATTAGGCTGTCATTGCTACTTCTATATATTGAAAGATATGTATAAAACACAATTTTTTTCTTCTGAAAATCTGACATTGGACAGCTCTATTTTTTCTCTCCCAAGCAATCCATTCTAAAGCGCAGGAGGACTCCTGTCTGCAAGGGTATCTTACCAGAAGTACATAATGTATCGGAACTTTCTTTTAAGAATTGAACAATTTTTTTTTTTTAATATTTATTAAATAAATTTATATAATTTAGTTTTAAATTCTTAAAATTGGCATGAGCTAGTATATATGAATGGATATTTTTTGTCATTGCCCTTATAAATAACAACTTAATGAGTACTTAAGCCGTTTAATAAAAACAAGTATGAAATTATTAGGTATAAAGCTTGATTTGAGTTAAAATTAAGTGTTTGATGTATATATGTTTGCGAATTTACACAAAGTATATTAAAATTATTCTTAAAAATTATGTTAAATTTCATACAAACATATCTTTGTATTGGTTAGTTTATTATTTAATCGTTTTGTAACAATATGTATGTAAGTACATGTGCATATATACATATATGACCAACACAGTGGTGTACAAGCCCTTGATAATTACAAACAAACGTACGAAAACAACATTGCAATGTGCGCTTACAGTTGATTAGTTATCAAGGGTTATATCTAGTTTTTTTTTAAATTTTAAATTTGCCTTGACCTATATTTAATAAATGTTTACCCTTATTAGGTGGACTTGAGGCACATGGATGAGCAACAAGGCAGCAATATTGTTAACGTTGGTGTTGATTTATCGGAGTTTTACATGTCTGTCGAATGGGATATCCTTGAGGTACCGGCTGTTCGGTAAGTTGTAAAGCTTTACACATAAATGAAAACAATTGAAGACAGATCCTTCTCAACTAAATCTGATTTAACTTTCAAACCCATTACAAGATCCGGTTTGATCATATTTTACGTATTATTATTGGGGATTAAAGTCCCCATAAATTGCGTTTTTGAGGATTTTAAGTTTGGTTTTTTTAAGTTTAACGGCTTACAAAGTGAATTCGCGCTGTATACTGCCTGGCACTCCATCAGGACCAAGCAAGTAGCCAGGTTTGTTAAATTCACTCAGGAGCGTAGACTCAGTAATTACTGGGACATATATGCAATTTGACGTTTGAATTTGAAAAGGATAGGAACCACTGCAACTATATAAACGCGTTGAGTTAACTGATTGAAAATACTCAGCAAATAGGTCGGCTACTTCCTGAATTGAACTTGCTTTTGTACTATCAATGTATAGTGAGGATGGCAAGAGTTAACAAATTTATAAAACTGTTTAGGGTGACGTTAAAAAAATTTTAAGTCTACAACGATTAAGATAATTATTATAACAAGATGTGTTAACAGAAAAAAAAAAAATCGATTTTGCTACTAAATACGAAGATAAATCTATTTCATTTCAATATCACTACAAGAATAAAGGCGAGACCAATTAGTATGTTGAAGAAGATAAATGAGTTAAGTAACGTTAGTTTTACAAAAACAACGGGTTTTTAATAAACTTTTAGATGGTTTTAGGTTTCGTTGAGTGCATCTATATGTGAATCAAATGATAAACTGTTAAAATATAATTAAGCATGTTTAGTGTTCAGGCCTCTAACATTGTGATAGGCCAAACTAAATAGTTTTGTTAGGTTTTTGACGAAACATGAGGATAATTTAGGATCAAAAATAATGCCTAAATCTTTAATTTCAAACACGCGGTCAAGTGGAGAATCATCAAGCAAGTAGCGAGCAGTATGAGGGTTTTTTCTACAAAAAGACATGACTTAACATTTTGAACAATTTAAATTTAGTAAGTTAGTACGGCAGTAAGTTATTAAATTGCTGTGCTTCACATTATCATAAAGGAAGACAGCTGGTGGCATTGCCATCTGCATCGGAGAATCTTTAAGGCAGCGTTCACCCCTGCCGCATCTGTACCCCTTTGCAAACAGGCCTCTTTTTACTGGTTTTAATACAGGTATCGAGTATGCCGCAGTCGGTTGTGTCCGACTGCAACGCTTCCATTTGTTTTTTATTGGATTTAAGACATACCTTCTCACTTATTAAACTGTACGTTGCAATTAATATACAATATACATATATCAGAAGTATGGATTTCAGCACCGTCGAACATCTGCATTTTTTCCAAATGTGACATCTCTTAAAAGCTTATTTATGTATATTCATAAGATTGCGAAAAATCATGTTGCGGAAAGTTCCTTTAGCCTTAAAATAATTAACGATTACTTAAAACTCTCAAAAACAGTAGTCCTCTCGCTTTCATCTTAGACACAATAAGACCTACCGACGCAGGCTGAAGTAATTTCACGTGGTGGAGATATATTTGTAGCTGGTAAATTGTTGATGCCATCCTCAACACCCAGCCAGCCTCTCTGGACGGACAGACACCATGATGGACATTGCACAAACCCAATAAACTCTAACCTTCGGTATAGAGCATAAAAATCGTGGGTGCTTTGCGATATATGTATGTATTTTCGTGCATCGGGCGCCATATGGTTTTTTCACAATAACACTAGTATTTTTCGATTATTATTGTTAAGGCTGATTTGAATCTTATTTTTAAATTTGTAGTTCATTGTTCTAAAAACCGTACTTTTCAGTTTATTAAATTATGCTTATTTATTGAAATTTGACTCAAGCTCTTGGAATGACTAATGCAGGTTATTCTTATTACGCAGGTAATGAAATTGACAAATTTATAATACTCTGATACTGAAGGAAGAGTTTATTGGGGTCGCGCAATGTCCGTCATGATATCTGTTCGTCTGTCTGTCTGTATGAACGTGCGTTTCTTGGACACCCTCAAAGTTAGAGACTTGAAACATTGCACATATCTTGATTGTTATCTGCGTCAGACAACGTGTCAATATGGGGTCGCTACCCTTGAGGTGCATTCCACATTTCAATATCAGGAGTCACCAAATTTGTTTGGAATAAAACTGGCAACTTCCCCCAAAAATCCGAATCAAAAGTTGGATGCCAGGCACACCACTGCCGACCCCAGCCCGAGCCGTATTAAAATCGGAGTGCGTATATCTTCCACAGTTTTTGATCTAGAATACCCAAAACTATATGGTGGCATCCCCAAACATCAGCATTAGAAATGTTAGGATTGTTTATCAATAAAAACACTTATAATTATTTATGTTTGTGTTTTATTTTAAAGGAATGAAAAATTTTACACGTGTTGTGATGAGCCTTACCTGGATATAACATTTAACATAACCATGCGAAGAAAAACTCTTTTTTACACTGTTAACATAATTATACCTTGCATGGGTATCTCATTCTTAACAGTTCTGACTTTCTACTTGCCTTCAGACAGCGGGGAAAAGGTATGTATTATACATAAGGACTTTACGCTTTTAACATTCTTTTGACATTGCAAAGCATTTACAAAGCCTTCTGATACTAATAATTCTATCAAATCGTTATTGATAAAATGCCCAAATTTTTATCTAGGTGTTAAATTGTATTCCTATCAATAATTTATATATCCATTAATCTTTTTGTTCCCTTAACCCATAAAATGGGTTCCAGAAGGAAGCAACTCCGACCCCATAAAGTATATAATATCTTGATCAGCATCAACAGCCAAGACGATATAGCCATGTCCGACTGTCCTTCTGTATGAACGCGTGGATCTCAGAGACTACAAGAGCTAGAGACTTCACATTTTGTATTTAAGTTCTCCTATACCATGAGCAGAACAAGTTTGCTTCAAATTATCGATAGCTATTCTGGTTTCCGATATACACATGATATCGATAACAAAAAATATCGAATTTGGAAAATTCCAAAATGAGGGTTGAAATAATGGGTAACGATAGAACTTTTCTGAAAATTTCGCGGTAAAGAAACACCGGAGATGATTTTAGGTCAGTATACCAAAGTCTTATATAAATTTAATATATGTGTTGCAAATGGGTTCAGGGTATCTTCTAGTCGGGCTCTCCCGACTAGAGCCTTCTTACTTGTTTGAACGTGCAACCTTTGTTCGCAGCCTGTGCTCATCGATTTACTACACGTTGTCACGTCAAAAAAAAATAAAATAAAAAAAAAATAAAATAAAAATAAATAAATACCAACATAAAACGCAATATGTAATACCCAGCAAAATTTATTGTTTGTCGTCACTGCATAAAATTGTTATCATTTTTGGCTAGTCTTGAGCTACAGTACGACTTCGCTCAACGCAACCCATTAAAATGTGCCAATTGCGAAAACTGAGGTGGTTGCAAAAACCGAGGAATTTTTTTTTTTTGTTAGCCACGAGATCTATTTTTAAATTGAGTAGAACCATTAAAATTAAAGCTAATCTAAAAAATCCGTCTTTAAAAGGATTTAATTTTATTTAATTTAGAAAAGTGATAAAAACAATTGAGGTAATTTTTTTTAAGTTGCGTTAAAAGTCTACAATGTTGAGAATTCGGTTGTTGCAATTATCGATGAGTTGCGTGTAACGAGGGTTGCATTCAGCGCGGTCTCACTGTATATACTAACAATTAATTTCTAAAAACAAATGCATGTAGGTAATATGTAGGAATATTATAAGTCACGTGTATTTACAAACTTGAATTTATTTTCAGGTCACTCTTTCAATATCTATTCTTATTAGCCTTCATGTGTTTTTCCTATTGGTCGTCGAAATTATTCCGCCAACATCGTTAGTTGTACCCTTGCTGGGTAAATACCTGATATTTGCTATGATATTGGTTTCCATAAGGTAGGTAAAATCTTTACATACATATACATATCTTATAAGTAATATTTTATGTTTTAGCATTTGCGTAACAGTTGTCGTTTTAAACGTCCATTTTCGTTCTCCACAAACACATAGAATGGCTCCATGGGTTAAACGTCTTTTTATCAACTTTTTGCCCAAATTTCTTTTTATAAAACGACCAACTTATAACTTTGAAACAAGGTAAGAAAATTGAAAGATATTAAATATACCCTAGAGATATTTTATACCGTAAACCCATAAAATGGGTTAAAAGGTTACAATGGTTTTGTGCAAAAGTATGTATCAGGCAAAAGGAAACATCTCCGACCCCATAAAGTACATATGGTATATTCTTGATCAGTATCAACAGCCGAGTCAATATAGCCGTGTCCGTCTGTCCTTCTGTATAAACGCGTCGATCTCAGAGACTACAAGAGCTAGAGACTTCCAATTTTGAATATAAGTTCTCCTATACCATAAACAGAACAAGTTTGTTTTAAATTATCGATAACTATTCTGGTTTCCGATATACACATGGAATTGGTTACACAAAAGTATCGAAATTTAAAAATCTAAAAATGAGGGTTGAAGTAATGGGTAACGATAGAACTTCTCTGAAAATTTCGTCCAAATCGTTAAAGAAACACCGGAGATATCGCATTTAATCCATTGAAGTTACGTCAGTATACCAAAGTCTTATATAATACATTAATTAAATACATGTGTTGCAACTAGGTTCAGGGTATCTTCTAGTGGGGCTCTCCCAAAATGACGACCATGCAAGTAATGATGAAAATGTTTAAAAGAATTGTAAACAGGTAGTGTTTTTATACCCTTAAGGCCTGTACGCATGAGGTCCCGTACAGCTCCCGTACAGTATACATGAGTTTTACGGCTGTAACGACAAGTGTTGAAAAATGCACATATTGTGGCGGTAGGCTAATAACTTTTTCTTAATAAATCGGAAATGTAACTGTGTTTTGTATACTTAAATTCAAAATACTGATTCACGACCAACACGCGCTACTTTTGTGTTTGAGTACAACTAACGCCCTGCTGCTGGCGGTTGTGAAAAAAGCAGGCTGCAAAACCAACAAGTAAGAAGGCTCTAGTCGGGAGAGCCCGACTAGAAGATACCCTGAGCCCAGTTGCAATAAATATATTTAATTTATATAAGACTTTGGTATACTGGCTTAGCTTCCATCGATTAAGTTGAATATCTCCGGTGTTTCTCAACCGATTTGGACGAAATTTTCAGAAAAGTTCTATCATTATCTATTACTTCAACCCTCATTTTTAGATTTTCCAAATTCGATATTTTATTGTTATCGATATTATGTGTATATCGGAAACCAGAATAGTTATCGATAATTTGAAGCAAAGTTGTTCTGCTCATGATATAGGAGAACTTAAATACAAAATCAGAAGTCTCTAGCTCTTGTAGTCTCTGAGATCCACGCGTTCATACAGACGGACAGACGGACAGACGGTCAGACGGACAGACGGACAGACGGACAGACAGACGGACAGACGGACAAGGCTATATCGTCTCGGCTGTTGATGCTGATCAAGAATATATATACTTCATAGGGTCGGAGATGCTTCCTTCTGCCTGTTACATACTTTTGCACAAAACCATTATACCCTTATTTACCCATTTTATGGGTTAAGGGTATAAAAAGCATTTTAGTGAACCCATATTTGATGGGCAGAGCTTAGATTAAACATAACCGAAACCACTTAAAAGACTCAAAGCAAATTCACCTCACAGATCTTTACCTTGTAATAGATCAGTGGCAGTACAATCCTGTTTACATATATGTTATATAAATTGTACCTTATTAATATATTAATATATTTTTATTCAATACTTCTTCTTGCGCAGCATTGACTTCCAAAACAATAAGTATGGCTCTATTGGAGCCTGAATTAGGTAAACTTTGTTAATATTATCAGAAAAATGTATAAGCCGGCGCTTGACCAACATGTTGTTGTTTTTTTACGACTGTAAATAGCTGCTGAAAGCTATTTACTGCCCGTAGCATTTTAACATAACATTTTAACATTTTCATTGTTCAACACTACCGTACCAGCAGTAGCTAACAGAACTGCAGACCTAACATGTACGTACTGTACTGAAGCTGTACGGGACCATTTTTATACTCGATACCGAAGGTAAAGATGATGATGACCCCCCAAAAACTGCATCAAAAGTTTGGATGCCACGCCCACCAATACCGCCCTAGCCACCCCCATCTGCCCCAACCCTTCGTCAAAAACGGGAATGCGTGTATATTCCAGAGTAGTGGAGCTAGAGCCACCAAATTTGGTAGGAAGATAGCTGGCAACGACCCCCAACAATCTGCATCAAAGTTTTGGAGCCTAGCCAATCCATTCCGCCCCCCTTTCCCCACCTTATACAAACTTTGAGCTAGAGTCACCAAATTTGGTATGAAGGTAGCATTTGACATTCCACAAGGATCTGCAGCAAAAATTTGGATGCCACGCCCAACCATACCGCCCCCAGCCCCCCTTTCCCCACTTTATACAAACTTCGAGCTAGAGTCACCAAATTTGGTATGAAGGTAGCAATTGACATCCCACATGGATCGGCAGCAAAAATTTGAATGCCACGCCCACCCATACCGCCCCAAGCCCCATAGCCCCCCTTTCACCACCTTTTACATGCTTCGAACTAGAGTCACCAAATTTGGTATGAAGGTAGCATTTGACATTCCACAAGGATCTGCAGCAAAAATTTGGATGCCACGCCCAACCATACCGCCCCCAGCCCCAAAGCCCCCCTTTCCCCACCTTATACAAACTTTGAGCTAGAGTCAACAAATTTGGTATGAAGGTAGCATTTGACATTCCACAAGGATCTGCAGCAAAAATTTGGATGCCACGCCCAACCATACTGCCCCCAGCCCCCCTTTCCCCACTTTATACAAACTTTGAGCTAGAGTCACCAAATTTGGTATGAAAGTAGCATTTGACATTCCACAAGGATCTGTAGCAAAAATTTGGATGCCACGCCCAACCATACCGCCCCCAGCCCCAAAGCTCCCCTTTCCCCACTTTATACAAACTTTGAGCTAGAGTCAACAAATTTGGTATGAAGGTAGCATTTGACATTCCACAAGGATCTGCAGCAAAAATTTGGATGCCACGCCCAACCATACCGCCCCCAGCCCCCCTTTCCCCACTTATACAAACTTTGAGCTAGAGTCACCAAATTTGGTATGAAGGTAGCAATTGACATTCCACAAAGATCAACATCAAAAATTTGGATGATATTCCACCCATACCGCCCCCAGCCCCCCTTTCCCCACTTTATACAAACTTCGAGCTAGAGTCACCAAATTTGGTATGAAGATAGCAATTGACATCCCACATGGATGGGCATCAAAATTTTTAATACTGGTATCGAGTATACCGCAGTCGGTTGCGTCTGACTGCAACGTTTCCACTTGTTTTTATATGAAGTTTTTGCTGTACGGGAGCTGTACAGGCGTCTGCGTACAGGCCTTTAACCCATAAAATGGGTAAATAATTGTATAATGGTTTTGTGCAAAAGTATGTAACAAACAGAAGGAAGCATCTCCGACCCCATAAAGTATATATATTCTTGATCAGCATCAACAGCTGAGACGATATAGCTATGTCCGTCTGTCCGTCTGTATGAGCGCGTGGATCTCAGAGACAACAAGAGCTAGAGACTTCAGATTTTAGATATAAGTTCGCCTATACCATGAGCAGAACAAGTTTGCTTCAAATTATCGATAACTATTCTGATTTCTGATATACACATGATATCGATAACAAAAAATATCGAATTTGGAAAGTCTACAAATGAGGTTTGAAATAATGGGTAATGATAGAACTTTTCTGCAAATTTCGTCCAAATCGGTTAAGAAACACCGGAGATATTGAACTTAATCGATTGAAGCTAAGTCAGTATACCAAAGTCTTACATAAGTTTAATTTATTTATTGCAACTGGGTTCAGGGTATCTTCTAGTTGGGCTCTAGCGACTGGAGCCTTTTTCTTTGTTAGTTCGTGCAAATGGTAACGTGATTCTGCTGGTGACGTCACCTTGCTAAAATTTTCGATATCTCGGTGCAGCAAAAAAACGCTATAGCAGACAGCAATTGCATTTGTGTGAAGCTCAAAATAAAATATCGTGAGAACAGGTTCATTAGTCAAAATACAAATTACTTTTTACCGTATTTGCTCGAGCTTCAAATCCCATCAAATGATTTCCTCTTAGTTAGGGCGAAAAGAGTTTTCAGCAATTGTGAAAGATTGGGTTAAAACTGACGGAAAATACGAAACTAGTCCGATGAACTATCTCAATTGGGTGATAGACTGCGGAGGCGGCAAATCGATAATGTCTCGCATCTTCCTCGAACTAGCATTTTGTAATATTTAAAGAAAATCCTTCTTCTGTAATCGTTTGCAACACTACTCTCAATCTATCATTCCGTCGTCCATGTAAACAATGGCATATTAATGGGTAAGATCACCACATAGAGAAGGAGAGTTTTTAAGCAAAATGGCATAGTCAAAAATTCAAATTGCCCTTCTGGGTTGACGAAAGTCGTCCGCTCGACTGAATTTTTGTGAATTGGGATCTGGTGAAACCCACTTGCCATGTCTATACAACTAAAAAGCTTAGCACCACTCAGCCTAGCTATCTGATCGGAAATAAGCGGCAACGGATACTTATCCAAAACAGTGTTGACATTATGCTCTCTACACACAGACGGTTTGACATTTTTTTTTTTCGATGTGTTAACATCTATACGCGCGGGAACCGTAAAAGCAGAACAAAAAATCGTTGCGTTATTTCGCCGCTGTAACACTCGCTGCTTTATGCCGCCGAGTAACTCACACCGATAGGCAGTCAAAAATTGAAATAGTGTGTGGTTGTTGTACAACAATTGTCTCTGCTTGCAAACGAATATGATAGTATTGGTGTTGCGGCAGAGAAAAGTGAACTAACGAACGCAGTGCATTGCTTTGAATTCGCTTTGTTTTGTTTGTGCTTAGTCATGATACAATTAATTAGGTAGTGTCATCCGAGAGAGCCAGTACCTACTGATTTGATTGTGAGTGCGAGGGAGACAGCTATGTTGCTCTCTTTATTTTTCTCTCTTGACTCTGTTAAGGGGTTGTTTTGTTAGTGCGACAGAGCTAGGTATAACAAGTGGAAACGTTGCAGTCGGACGCAACCGACTGCGGTATACTCGTTACCAGTATTAAAACCGGTAAAAAGAGGCCTGATTACAGAGGGGTACGGACGCGGCAGGGCTGTACGCTGCCTTAAAGATTCTCCGATGCACATGGGGATGCCGCCAGCTATCTTCCTTCCAAATTTGGTGACTCTAGCTCAAAGTTTGTAAAAGGTGGGGAAAAAGTGGCTGGGGGCGGTATGGGTGGGTGCGGAATCCAAATTTTTGGTGCAGATCTTTGTGGAATGTCAATTGCTATCTTCATACCAAATTTGGTGACTCTAGCTCAAAGTTAATAAAAGTAGGGAAAGGGGGGCTGGGGGTGGTATGGGTGAGTGCGGAATCCAAATTTTTGCTGCAGATCTTTGTGGAATGTCAATTGCTATCATCATACTAAACTTGGTGACTCTAGCTCGAAGTTTGTAACAGTGGGGAATGGTGGCTGGGGCGGTATGGGTGGGTGCGGCATAAAATTTTTGATGCAGATCTTTGTGGAATGTCAATTGCTATCTTTATACCAAAGTTGGTGACTCTAGCTCAAAGTTTGTAAAAGATGGGGAAAGGGGGGCTGGGGGCAATTTGGGTGGGTGCAAAATCCAAATGTTTACTTCAGATCTTTATGGAATGTCAATTGCTATCTTTTTACCAAATTTGGTGACTCTAGCTCAAAATTTCTAAAAGGTAGGAAAAGGGGGGTTGGGGGCGGTATGGGTGGGCGCGGCATCCAAATTTTTGGTGCAGATCTTTGTGGAATGTCAATTGCTATCTTCATACCAAATTTGGTGACTCTAGCTCAAAGTTAATAAAAGTAGGGAAAGGGGGTCTGGGGGTGGTATGGGTGAGTGCGGAATCCAAATTTTTGCTGCAGATCTTTGTGGAATGTCAATTGCTATCATCATACTAAACTTGGTGACTCTAGCTCGAAGTTTTTAACAGTGGGGAATGGTGGCTGGGGCGGTATGGGTGGGTGCGGCATAAAATTTTTGATGCAGATCTTTGTGGAATGTCAATTGCTATCTTTATACCAAAGTTGGTGACTCTAGCTCAAAGTTTGTAAAAGATGGGGAAAGGGGGGCTGGGGGCAATTTGGGTGGGTGCAAAATCCAAATGTTACTTCAGATCTTTATGGAATGTCAATTGCTATCTTTTTACCAAATTTGGTGACTCTAGCTCAAAATTTCTAAAAGGTAGGAAAAGGGGGGTTGGGGGCGGTATGGGTGGGCGCGGCATCCAAATTTTTGGTGCAGATCTTTGTGGAATGTCAATTGCTATCTTCATACCAAATTTGGTGACTCTAGCTCAAAGTTAATAAAAGTAGGGAAAGGGGGTCTGGGGGTGGTATGGGTGAGTGCGGAATCCAAATTTTTGCTGCAGATCTTTGTGGAATGTCAATTGCTATCATCATACTAAACTTGGTGACTCTAGCTCGAAGTTTTTAACAGTGGGGAATGGTGGCTGGGGCGGTATGGGTGGGTGCGGCATAAAATTTTTGATGCAGATCTTTGTGGAATGTCAATTGCTATCTTTATACCAAAGTTGGTGACTCTAGCTCAAAGTTTGTAAAAGATGGGGAAAGGGGGGCTGGGGGCAATTTGGGTGGGTGCAAAATCCAAATGTTTACTTCAGATCTTTATGGAATGTCAATTGCTATCTTTTTACCAAATTTGGTGACTCTAGCTCAAAATTTCTAAAAGGTAGGAAAAGGGGGGTTGGGGGCGGTATGGGTGGGCGCGGCATCCAAATTTTTGCTGCAGATCTTTGTAGAATATCAATTGCTATCTTCATACCAAATTTGGTGACTCTAGCTCGAAGTTTGTAAAATGTTGGGGAAAGGGGGCGGAATGGGTAGGCGTGGCTCCAAAACTTTGATGCAGATTTTTTGGGGTCGCTGCCAGCTATCTTCCTAACAAATTTGGTGTCTCTAGCTCCAGAACTCTGGAAGATACATGCATTCCCGTTTTTGACGAAGCGTTGGGGCGGATGGGGGCGGCTAGGACATTCTTGGTGGGCGTGGCATCCACACTTTTGATGGAATTTTTGGGGTGTCATCATTAACTATCTTGGCACCAAATTTGGTGACTCTAGCTCAAAAACTGTGGGAGATATAGGCTTTTTTTATTTTAAATTGGGGGGGCTGGGGGCGGAATGGGTGGGCGTGGCTCCAAAATTGTTGATGCAGTTTTTGGGGGTTGCCAGTAGCTATCTTTTCACCTAATTTGGTAGTTATAACTGTGAGGATGTGCAAAATATGTTTATTTATCGGTTTTGAGTTATCGCATTTATCGGTAACGAGTATAAAAAGTGTTTTGGTTGTATGCAGCCTATACAATTTTGTAGTTTCGTAAAAATATTTAACTAAATAAATTTTTGACTGAAACTCTTTCGATTATATGAATTAAATAGTTTTTAATAGCAAAAATTAAAATTTGGTACTGAAACAAAGAGAGCGCTCTCTCCCATGACTCTACCGTGTGAATTGTATGAAACAACCACAAAATAAAATACTATTACGTACAATCTTCTTTATTTGTAGGTGCAGAGTTTCTGAGGTGGCAATATTTAGTTATAATAGAGAATAAAGGGTTGACAATAATTAAATTTAATTATAATAAAAAGTGTGAGTTTGTGTGCATTCACAAAAGAAGCAAAACATAAATGCACTAGACGAATGATGAATGTTGGATACCCTAATAACATATAGGTGCTATTGTGGATATGTAGTTATAGAATATATTTGCAATAATTGCATATTTTGATTAGCAAAGGTTGGCGTTAGCACACAATTGAGAAATAACTAAAAACAGTTTATTAATATATCATCTTCCAACATTATAATCAACAAGAATAGAACTTATAAAGAGTCGTCATGAGGCCAAATTCTGACTGCCAGTTGGAATAGGCAATCGTGGCGACCAACAAGAATAGAACTTATATAGAGTCGTCATGAGGCCAAATTCTGACTGCCAGTTGGAGCCACTAACACACTAACACTAGCCAGCCCAAACAAAATAACAAAAATCGGTAGAAATCCTAGCAAAACAGCAAACATATATAAATATATATGAATGTGGGTACGTCGCAAAAATGATAAAAAATGATAATACGTGTGACGTAGACACGCTCATATGTTTATACAAGGAAAAGAAGGGCGAACAGCAAGCGAAGAAGCGACTGCGCGCTGCAAAATCGCTGGCTATGGGCATATACTCAGAGCATGGCTGGCTGACTGTGCTATGAGGGAAAAGAAGCGTATAACAGTCGCCAAGCCGAGTGGCTTGATAATCGGGCACGAAATGCGCTGGCAGAGAAAAAAGCAGCAGCAGCGCTTTGTGAGAGAGGTGTCGCCACGATTGCCTATTCCAACTGGCAGTCAGAATTTGGCCTCATGACGACTCTATATAAGTTCTATTCTTGTTGGTTAAGGCACATCAGCGTCAGCATGATGGAATAACATAAGCATGATACAATTACACAAGGTAGTGTCATGCGAGCAAGCGCCCTCTATATTTAAGTACCAATCGTCAGTCGTAAAGTGCTTGTCGTTTAGGTAAGACGTTGATGCGGACGAATTTTGTACTGTGTGTCATCTTTGTTGATGTTTGTTGCAACACGGTTTTTATACCTTACTCACTCGCACTTACAGAAAAAACTCCTTAACAGAGGCAAGTGAGTAAAATAACAGAGATTCATATAGCGGTCTCAGTCCCACTCACGCGGTCATATACACTGGTACTGGCTTCCTCGCATGACACTACCTTGTGTAACTGTATCATGAACATAAGTCGCTCTCTCGTTTGTCCGGTATTTTCAGTGTTTCACTGCTTGTTGAACGAGAAGGTTGGGTGCGGACGAATTTTTGCTGCACAATTTCTTAACCCTAAAGTGCCGATAAAAATGGGCTATTGCAACTATTGTCGAAAAAGGAAAACGATCGGTTTTTAAGTCTGCAGTCATATCAGATGCAAAATTAGCTGTTCAAGCGCAAAGGCAAAGTTTAATAGCAAATTCAAAACTTATAAAAATAAGACTTTAAAATATTAAGTTTTGTTTGTTTGATCAACAGGGGCTTCTTAGGGCTAATCAACAGACGCAGTCCGCGTTTCATTTACACTAACAGTGCTATTTCCGTCTCACTCGCACGTGTCGCTAAAACAAAAAAGCGGACTGTAGTTTGCGGAATGGACCACCTTATGTTATTCCATCATAAGCGTCAGTTCAACTGAAAATTAAAGTGAGAATAAACTTGGCAAGTCTCATTTATGCAAACGTAAATATATACAACGTATATTTGCAATCACTGCTAGAATTATTTACCAGATTACACAGAGTAAAACACCGTTCACAAACAAAAGAGAACAATAAATAATTATCAAGCGAATTTCTAACTGTCCTGCAGTCACGCGGTTTTGTGGAATTCCATTAATGAACGAATTTCAATATTCTTGTAATATTAATAGCAATTGGTCTCTTTCCAGTCCATGTACGTCAGTGTCAATTATAATAAGATCACTTTATTGAGAAGTAATAACAAGCACGTCAGTGCTGTTCGATTATTAAATTTTTTATCAATGTTATTTTATTTTTATTAGTCAAAGAATTGCACTTGGAAACTTGAACCGGTAATATATTTTTTTCGTTGATGCGAATGTCACGCCGATTTGCTGGGTGAAGATATTCTGACCAATAAAAGCTTCATATATTGTATAATTGTGTAAAACTACATGGATCGGTATTTCGAATGAACGTAAGCATATTAGAACATTTGCCAATATCTGCAAACAGTGTTGTCACCAATGTCCATTGCTTGCCTTGTTCAACGGATGTTGACATATTCAACAATATTGCTTTTATTGGATGACAAACGCTCCTGACGATCAGGACACACTGTAGATAGATGTTCAGTTTTCCCACAGTTGTAATAGGTAACGATAGACCGATCTTTTCCTCCTGTGTAGCCACAGTGTTGTTTGCCGGGTTGCTTGTGCTATGTTACCACTGTTTTTGAGCGACATTGCGCCTTCTTGTGGCCACACTTACCGCAGTTATGACACTTGATGTGAGAAGAGAGCATAGCCCGTTTTCCTGACGGCGCTAATGTATTGTCGTTTGAAATCTGGCACGGTCTAGCTTCAAACGAGTTTGCTTTTAATTCTTGATGCAGTTTAAGTGAAAAATAAACGCCGCAATCGCTTAACAATTCCAGCTGCATATGCCAGCGCAACGGAGACTGCGCTTTGCTCCACGTTCACCGACTTTCATCTGGCCATGAGTGAAGTAACCACTCGGCTTCCATATAATGACAGGCACTCTCCTTCTGCAGGGCGCCCATTTAGCAGATACATAACTATTGCGCAAATTATTGCAAAAATAATTCTTATAGCTGGAAAACATGACTAAGACAACCTATGAGACGCGCTTGCTTCCAGCGACTTGCTGAGGGTCATGACAAGGTCGCTGCCTTCCAGTTGGTTTTCAGAAAAGATGTTATCTACTGTTAAGCACCAGAACCGAGCGTCTGATTCTGCGCGTTCAGTATTTAAATTTGGCAACACGACTGCAATTGAGTCTTTCGGTCTTCTCTGGGAGTGTTGCGTTCGTCTTATCAGTTCCGTGAAGCTAAGACTTTGTGACTCCAATATATTCATCAAATTATTTTCACTATTAGTAGGAAGATTTATAGCTTAAAAGAAAAATATTTTACGACTTAATAGAACGCGAGGGTCAATAGCAAAAGACTAAGTAAAAAATTAAAGACGGTGTGTCTTCATAGTTTGCTGAAGGCACACAATACAAAACATACCAATTCTGCTTCTTACGCATTAAATTCTGCTATTTAATCTCTTCTACTGCTTTAACTTTTCAGTAAACTGCTGTTAAAGGACGCTCATGCATGCTTTTACCCATACTACTCGTCAACTAATATTGATCGCCTTGTTTCCGCTGGTTATAGTAACACAGCCTCGAAGGAAGAATTAACGACACAAAGGTAAAGCAAAACAAGTGGAAACGTTGCAGTCGGACGCAACCGACTGCGATATACTCGATACTTGTTAAAAAACGGGTAAAAAGAGGCCTGATGGCAAGGTGTACGCTGCGTTCAAAGATAGGGTCATACAGATCTTTCGGGGATTGCACCAGCTATATTGCCACCCATTTTCATGACTCTTAAAATCTGAGAATGATACACGCATTCCCGTTTTTAGAGATGCGGTGTGGCATGAACATTTTTGCTACAGATCTTGGATGCCACCAGCTATCTTCCTACAAAACTTGGTAACTCAGGCTCAAAAGATATACGCATAACAGTTTTTGAAAGTTGTCTGAGGCGGAATCCATTGTTCTGATACAGAATTGTGGGCGCCATTTCCAGCTATCTGTGAGGGGGCGGAAGCTGGGGCGGAATGGGTGGGCATGGCTCCAAAATTATTGGTGCAGTTTTTTGGGGGATGCCAGTAGCTATCTTCTCACCAAATTCGGTAACTTTAACTGTAAAAGTGTGGGCAATGTAAGGATTTATTGATTTTCCAAAATCCAAGTAATCGTAGAACCGCAATCTTTACACTGTATCTGTCCCGGCCATAGAAAAAGATGGTGGCAAAGTTTCAAGTCTTTAGCTTGAAGGACGGACTAACGGACACCATGATGGACATTGCACACCCCCATATACTCTTTACCTTCGGTGTCGAGTATAACAAGTGAAAATGGTGCAGTCGAGCTCAAAAACTTTAAAATATAAAGAAATTTTGGGCCTTGAAAGCAGGAGTTTTGTGGCGGCGGGGGAAATGGACCAGCTATCTGCTACAACATTTAATGACTCAAGCTTACAAACTGTGTAAGAAATAATTATTCTCATTTTGGTGCAGATCTGTAGGGAAGTTGCCAGCTCAATAACTAAATACTGTGTCAGATTAAGCATTCCCGTTTTCAAAAAGCGGTGGGGCGAAGTTTCTGAATTCCTAATGCCGAGTTTTCATCGAATATTGTGACTCTAGCTTAAAATTATGAAAAAATACGCATTCTCGAGCGTGGCATTAAATATCAGCTGTCCTCCCACCAGACCAAACGTGGACCAAAAAATATGCAAAGTTTCTGTCAACTAGCCTTGAGGGTGTCCAAGAAACGCGCGTTCAAACAGGCAAACGGACAGCAGCAGAGAGAAGTTATCAGAGTTAAACTAACTCAAAGCATAAAGAATAATTAATTTTGCTAATTGCCGATAATGGAATATTATTTCAAGCTTATACATGCATATAAATTTAAATAAAATTTGATGGTGTTTAAAACGTATAAAATTTTTTAAGCTTAACAGCCACAAGTGTGATTGTATTATAAATACAGTTAAAGCTTTTGTTTATACAAAAACATTGTTTCATGCATATTTTTTTGATTTTTTACTCAACAGCTTAACAAGTACGGGACCTTTTGGGGGAAGTTGTCAAGTTCATGGACCGTTGCCACTACTTACTCAATCGAATTCAGATGATATGGCAGCTGTTCCTGACTTAGATATTGGACACTCTGGATTTAAAAGTCCAACATTGTGCAACCCAGCTTTTTCACATTCGAAATGCCCACCAAGAGTTCATCGTACCTGTTTTTGTGTACGATTTATAGCAGAGCATACCAAAATGCAGGAGGATTCTACAAAAGTAAGAGATAAATTGCTTGTACTGCTTTGAATTGCAGAATTTGTATTTACAATTTTTTTTATTTTTTATATAAGGTCAAGGAAGATTGGAAATATGTTGCAATGGTGTTGGATAGACTCTTTCTATGGATATTCACGTTAGCAGTTCTGGCAGGAACTGCTGGAATAATTTTGCAAGCACCCACTTTGTATGATGATCGAATTCCTATAATCGAGCAGAAAGATTTAGAGTTTACAGGAACTTCAGCTGGACGCTGCAGGCCTTCGCAATAGCATTTGATATAAATGTAGTATATGTTTTATGAAACACAATTTGAATATATATTTTGTATTGTTTCTCTTTAAACTCCTTTGCTTAATTAAGTTACCTAAGAGAATTATGTATTTTATTACTGCAAAAAATATTATTTTTGGTGTTTGCCAACAAATTAAAATAAATAAACAAGAACGAGAAAGAGAGGTTAAAACAGACAAGTCATGAGTATATGTATCTAACGATATTATTACAGTTGAACTTCTATAAAACGAATTTCCGTATAAAGAATTTTCTATACAACGAATTCAGAATGCAGAGCCTTGAAGTTTAATTCAGTCAAAAACCCATTCTATGTAACGAATTTTCTCTATAACGAAGCTTTTTCTAGTCCCCTTGAGATTCGTTATATGGAAGTTTGACTGTAACAAAGTTTTCCATGTAACGAAATAATTTCGCGAACACTTTTTTTGGTTCAACTTTCAGTGTGTTTTGTTCTGTATATAACAAAGTTCCCTATAGCGAATATTTCGTTATTACGAATTTTTGTTAGAATTCGAAAACAAAACAATAACACATTTTTTCATTTAGCGCTTTGTTTTCGTGTTATGTTTTGCTTATTCTCTGATCTTCAAGGATACTAATGCAATCGATCACCATCAATGCAGCAAACATCTTCAGCTATTAAAGTACTTCTCAATTTTGTGGAGAGAAAAAAATGCCGTTAATGAATGAATATGTATTTGCTTCACTAAACGTGCTTGAAGTATTTATCGAGAAAGAGAAGAGGAAAAACCATATAGAAACTAAAATTACTGAATATTTTAGATAACACTACTTAAATCACACAAGTTTTCAAACATTTCTATGCAACGAAATTTGTATATAACGAAGTTTTTTCTTGTCCCCTTCAGATTCGTTACATGGAAGTTCGACTGTAATACATCTGTGCTCAATCACAATGTGAAGCGGGCTTACAACATTGACAAAATAAAATTTATTTTTTGATAAACTTGAATTTGCTATGGGAAAAGCTGAGACAGCTTAAATGGAAAGCTAGTATTATAATACGCTTTTTAAAAAAAATAAAAAAAAAATAATTTTATACTGAAGTTGAGTATATGAGCTATCGTTTTAAGAAATCAGATTTTTTAATAGTCCGGTACCTAAGTCCTGTGTGTAAACGACTTGTTCGTCTGTGTAAACGCCATTTTTTTGACACCCTCAAAGCTGGAAACTTGAGACTTTGCAAAATAGTGTTTCGCTATCTGACCGGCTGGAAAAGCGACAAAAGTCCTTAACGAACAAGTAAAAATGCTCTAGTCTAGAAAGCTCGATTGAACTCTAGCCTGTGAACATTTTATCAAAATCAATTATGATTCACCGGAGACATCGAAGATTGAACAGTCAAGTCAATCATTTAGTGGCGCAGTATAGTTGGCATTTTTTCTTTTGAGTTTTGTGAAGAGTTCGGGATATCTCATTGTAGTGTATTTTTTCAACCAAAACCCTCTTACTTGTTTCTTTTTATACCCTTAACCCATAAAATGGGTAAATAAGGGTATAATGGTTTTGTGCAAAAGTATGTAACAGGCAGAAGGAAGCATCTCCGACCCCATAAAGTATATATGTTCTTGAGCAGCATCAACAGCCGAGACGATATAGCCATGTCCGTCTGTCCGTCTGTCTGTCTGTCTGTATGTCTGTCTGTCTGTCTGTATGAACGCGAGGATCTCAGAGACTACAAGAGCTAGAGACTTCAGATTTTGTATACAAGTTCTTCTATACCATAAGCAGAACAACTTTGCTTCAAATTATCGATAACTATTCTGGTTTCCGATATACACATAATATCGATAACAAAAATATCGAACTTGGAAAATCCAAAAATGAGGTTTGAAGTAATGGGTAATGATAGAACTTTTCTGAAAATTTCGTCCAAATCGGTTGAGAAACACCGGAGATATCGAATTTAATCGATTGAAGTTAAGTCAGTATACCAAAGTCAACTATAAATTTAATTTATTTATTGCAACTGGGTTCAGACTAGAGCCTTCTTACTTGTTAGTAATAGCTCAAAGGAAACTGATCCTATTTGTGGCATTATATATCATATCAAGAAGGAATATATAATTATCAAGAAGGAAGTACTACCAATAAAGTGTTCAGTAGTCTCAATATAAAATTTGAAGTATCAAGTGTGATTAAACTGAAGCTAATTTCTTTAGAGCAAACAACTGAAATTCTGTGTTCTATGATAATTAAAATATAAATTAAAGCTTAACGGAAAACGAAACGTAAGCTTCAGAAGTTCAGAAAATCTTTTGTGCATACTAAATAACACACAAGTATTTTAGGTTTATGGGACATACATATGTATTTTAGTAACCAGTTTTAACTTTTCAGTGCACCTAAATATCTGGTCTGGTGATAACATAACACAAGAAAAGAAAAGAGATGATAGAACGATGCTATAGTCAACTTCAAACTTATTATTTTTATATATATATTTTTTTTTAAATTAATTTTGTAAGTTTATTCATGTTGAGCATATACATACTTAAAGCTCAGCAATTATATACATACATACGAATACAGTCTAAGTTCCGTTTAGCTTCACTTTCAACTTGAAAGTATTATTATTATCTTGGCCAAGGTATACTTAACAAGGTAGTCTTAGTCTGGTGTCGGTCTTACCAGTCGAATAAATGATGAGAAAATAAGATTCTGGTATGCCAAACCAAATAGTGAAAAAAAATTTAGTAGGAATTCAAAAAAAGCCTAAATATAGTCACTTAAAATTTATTTCTGAAATTTATATATATGGGTTACAATTTGGTAACCGTTTGTTATTTTTTGTTGTCATATAATACCTTACGGTACGACTTTTTGATTGTAATCAAGACAATGTCAATGGCGAATTAATGCTACTAAAATAACACTAAAAAATAGATCATGCATACACATCTTCTATGTACTTATGTATATGCATGTTGTATGTGTGTACATTTGTAGTGTTGGGAAATTCAAATTAGCTTCCAAAATGTGAAATAGAAAGTTAACATTATAAACGATAAGAGAAACGGTTAATTTTAAGCACGTTCGTATTTGTTATTAAATAAAGTTAACTTAAAAAATAATGGTGTTGTTTGCCCTAACTTTAAATGATTATTTTCATTTGTTAATCTTTCACACTTCGTATTGACAAACTGTACTTAAAACAAATAGAAACGTTGCAGTCGGACGCAACCGACTGCGTATTTTCGTTACCAGTATTGAAAATTTAAAAACAGGCCTGATTGCAAAGGGGTACGGATGCGGCAGGGGTGTACGCTGCCTTGAAGATCCTCCGATGCAGATGGGGATGCCACCAGCTATCTTCCTTGCAAATTTGGTGACTCTAGCTCAAAGTTTGTAAGAGCTGTGGAAAGGGGGGCTGGGGGCGGTATGGGTGGGTGTGGCATCTAAATTTTTGATGCAGATCTTTGTGCAATGTCAATTGCTATGTTCATACCAAATTTGGTGACTCTAGCTCGAAAATTTTAAAAGGTGTGGAAAGAGGGGGTTGGGGGTGGTATGGGTGGGTGTGACATCCAAATTTTTGATGCAGATCTTTGTGAAATGTCAATTGCTATCTTCATACCAAATTTGGTGACTCTAGCTCGAAGTTTGTAAAAGGTGTGGAAAGAGGGGCTGGGGGCAGTATGGGTGGGCGTGGCATCCAAATTTTTGATGCAGATCTATGTGGAATGTCAATTGCTATCTTCATACAAAATTTGGTGGCTCTAGCTCAAAGTTTGCAAAAGGTGCGGAATGGGGCTGGGGGCTGGGGGAGGTATGGGTGCGTGGCTCCAAAATTTTTGATGCAGTTTTTTTGAGGTTGCTAGTTGCTATCTTCTATCCAAATTTGGTAGTTCTAGCTGTAAGGGTGTGCGATTTTTAAGGATGTATCGGTTTTGAGCTATCGAATTTATCGATTTGCTAGTCCTTCAGTTAGAGCTCAAATTTTAACACTTTAATTTACTTTGCCATAGGTAAAGATAATTGGAAAATTTCAAGTCTCTAGCTTGAAGGGTGTGGAAAAAACGAGTATATCGTTAACGAGTATATAGATATAAGTACTTGCAAACATCCATTTCTAGATGTTTGCACCCAGTGTAATCGGACTCACACTGGTTTTTTTCATACAAACTTTTTTAAGACCGGAAAAACTCTTTGAGGTGGAATTTTCCAAAAACCTCGGTGCTGACTTTGAGTACATAAGTAAACTTGTGCAAAAGTTGTAACTTTATTTTTTTAACGGTATGGGCTTCACGTTAATTGCCAACGAATCAGTAAGGACTTAATATTTTATAGGTAAATTTGATTTCTTATGGCTTTATCTATATAAAACAAGTAAGAAGGCTCTAGTCGGGGAGCCCGACTAGAAGATACCCTGAGCCCAGTTGCAATTTATAAATTAAATTTATAATTGACATTGGTATACTTATTTAACTTCAATCGGTTAAATTCGATATCTCCGGTGTTTCTTAACCGATTTGGATGAAATTTTCAGAAAAGAACTTTTACATTTTCTGAAAATTTCGTCCAAATCGGTTGAGAAACACCGGAGATATCGAGTTTAAGCGATTGAAGCTAAGTCCTCATACCAAAGTCAATTATAAATTTAATTTTATATTTAATAATTTATTGCAACTGGGTTCAGGGTATCTTCTAGTCGGGCTCTCCCGACTAGAGCCTTCTTACTTGTTATTTTATTCTCTATTCTTAAAATAATTCACTTTATGTAGCTGGAAAATCGCTCTTTGAGATATTTGACCACCGTCATCAAAAACGTTCTTTTAAAGAAAAACCCATTGAGGGCTTTAAACTTAAAAGTTCAACATTTAGAGCCAATAGGTTGTTCTTCAAATGACCTGACGTTTTGTACAATTATTTCAACTAAATTGCCCTTTTTATAGATAATATTAAGAAATACAGACTTTTTAAAGGGGTTATCCCACACGCCTCCCTTTATACATAGAAATGTAATTTAGATTTAAGCAGATCTACAAGTATGTAAGTGAACTTCGAAGTGCAGGAAAAAGTTATTCTATCTTCTTTTCAACTTTTCACTTTTGCGTAGGTTTTAGTATTTTTATGTTCTTTTAAGAAGAGTTCAAAGCCCAATTGAACGAAATCGAAAGTACTTTCACTTTGTGAACATGGACCATACATACATGTATATTTAGGATAGAGGGTTCACGTTTCTACACATACATACATACATTAGTATATACATACATACAGTTAAACATACTTAAGAGTGCATGTGGAGCAATAAAAATGTTGGACTTAAATTATTGCTTCGAATTGAGCCAAAAGCTAGCAGCGTAGACCGCAATGGAATGGATAAACGGGGCACGGAGATCTTACCCCATAACTTAGTATATGTTTGTGTGTGTGAGTGAGTTTTTATGCTGTTGTAAGAATAATGTGATTCCTGTCCTTGAATCATAAAACCAATTTTTTCACTTCTTTTCTGTCTATGTGTAAACATTTCTTTTTATTTTTTGTTTGCACTTTCCGAGCAGACTTTGTCTACATAAAAATATATATTGCATACCGTGTGCTCTGTGTGTGCTCCTTAGTAGTTGGTCTACTCAAAGCCAGACTGGTGTCGAGGTCGAGGTCGGTATGGGTTGGGGGCTCGGACTGGTCACTGGCTGCGATTGTTAGTTTTTTTTCTATACTTCTTTTTTTAAGTTTACTCAACGCTAAAGGAATGAATGTGGCCCTGCATACTGACTTACTTGTAAATATATCTATGTAAGTATATACACACACACACACATATTTGTGTACACATTAAAATATACATACATATACATATACATAGTACATAAGTAAACCCGTATTGAGCAATATTGTTATTGGGTTGGGGCAAAAGAAGGCATCAAAGTTTTATGTTTGTTTTTATATTCAATTCGCTAGTGGTACTTTACGGTGCAGCTCAATCTGTGTTTCAGGTTACCCTCTCCCCACCCAACAATACATACATATATACATAGAAGGAGCTGAATAGAAGTTTAGGGAAGTATTTATCTGTTGCTTATCGTGCATTCTTTAAAAATACATTCGTATTATTTAATACATAATCGACACTAATGCTTGGCATAGCGTCATATCTCCGACGACATATCTCCGCCCAGTACATTTTGCTGGCGGAGATATGTCGTGTTTTTTGCGGCGGAGATATGACGTTTTGAGACGACATATCTCCGCTCGGAAATATGACGCTAAGAAACGACATATCTCCGAGCGGAGATATGTCGCTACAAAACGACATATCTCCGCCAAGAAAAAAACGTCATATTTCCGAGCGGAGATATGTCTTTTCTTAGCGTCATATCTCCGCTCGGAGATATGTCGTCCCACAATGTCATATCTCCGAGCGGAGATATGTCGTTTGTGAAACGGCGGAGATATGTCGCTACAAAACGACATATCTCCGCCAAGAAAAAAACGTCATATCTCCGCTCGGAGATATGACGTTTCTTAGCGTCATATCTCCGCTCGGAGATATGTCGTCTCAAAACGTCATATCTCCGAGCGGAGATATGTCGTTTGTTGAACGGCGGAGATATGTCGTTTCAAAACGTCATATCTCCGCGCAGCGATTTTAAGCAAAATTATCGAAACACCAACTTGATACTATAAGAAGTATTAATTAATTAATATTTACTATAATTAGCCGCCGCAGCGGACTTTTATTAAGATAGTAATGCCTGAAAGCGCCGCAGGCAAAAATTTTTTTTCAAAAAAATCGCGCGATTTTTTCGAAAAAAAATTTTTGCCTGCGTCCTTAACTAAGTAGTTATTTGTATTTTTCGTTGGTGTATCGACATAATTTGCTCAAAATTGCTGCGCGGAGATATGTCATTACAAAACGTCATATCTCCGCTCGAAGATATGACGTTTTTTTCTTGGCGGAGATATGACGTTTTGTAGCGACATATCTCCGCTCGGAGATATGACGTTTTGAAACGACATATCTCCGCCGTTTCACAAACGACATATCTCCGCTCGGAGATATGACATTTAGGGACGACATATCTCCGAGCGGAGATATGTCGCTAAGAAAAGACATATCTCCGCTCGGAAATATGACGTTTTTTTCTTGGCGGAGATATGTCGTTTTGTAGCGACATATCTCCGCTCGGAGATATGACGTTTTGAAACGACATATCTCCGCCGTTTCACAAACGACATATCTCCGCTCGGAGATATGACATTTAGGGACGACATATCTCCGAGCGGAGATATGACGCTAAGAAACGTCATATCTCCGAGCGGAGATATGTCGTTTGTGAAACGGCGGAGATATGTCGTCGGAGATATGTCGCGACCCCTAATGCTTCACGAACTTTCTTTATTAGGTTTGGTGTGACCTTCACCCAGTAAGCAGACATGCATACATACATACATTTGTACAACCAGCACTCTCATACATATACATATATATGCCCTGTGGTACGGCTGGTGTCAAGGCATACTAAATTCTAGTCCTGTGATGCATCACTAGTAGCTAGCTAAATCGTTAGCTTCGAGTAAAGCAGAGGGCGTTAGGAAAATAAATCTAAAATCAAAAAAATCATCCCTATTATGCATCACTAGTCGCTAGACAAATCGTTAGGCACTAGTAATACAGAGGGCGTTAGGTAAATAAAACGAAAAACAAAACTTAACTGTCCTATGATGCATCACTAGTCGCTAGCAAAATCGTTAGGCACTAGTAATGCAGAGGGCGTTAGGTAAATAAAACGAAAAACAAAGCTTACCAGCCCTACGATGCATCACTAGTCGCTAGCTAAATCGTTAGGCACTAGTAATGCAGAGGGCGTTAGGTAAATAAAACGAAAAACAAAACTTAACTGTCCTATGATGCAGTTATGCAGAGATAAATGAGACGAAAAACAGCAAAGGTCATAAAAGTGACAGAAGCAACAGTAGAAGATGAAGAGTGCATGGTTAAGTTAACGGCGTATTAACTAGTTATAACCAGGTTTTGTCAATTTTTGTCTTCGATTGTGCGCTCTTGTTTTCGGCCGCCAGCAGTCAGTACTGTCTTGTGCTAAATCGAGAGAAGACTTGCGAAATTTTTGTAAGCAAATAGCTTTTTATGTTTATGTTTTTGTTGTGATTGTTTTTATTTGTTCAGTGTTTTAATTGACTATTTAGAAGGTTAAGCGGTTGACTTACTTTTACTTTTATAATGAAGGTGACAAAAAAAATATAACAAATAGACATTTAAAGCGTTTAGTCAATAATAAAAAATAAAAAAAATGCTTTGAAAAATTTATGAGCGCTTGCATGCAGGGCTCAACTGAGACGCAATGCTTTGCGGAAAAAAGTGATAGTGAAATGGATGTGGACAATAATTTATATGACAATGAAACGGACAACAATTTAGATTTTTATATTAATAGAAAGAACAACAACCCAACTTTAAATCAAAAACTAAAAAACTGGCATATTAAACACAGTGTTTCCAAAGTTTGTGTAATTGACCTAATAAAAATTCTTAGAGAGGAAAACATTTATTTTTGCTCATTTATAAGTCCCGAGTTCTCCGGACATAACAAAAATAGGTGGTGGGCAATATTTACATATAGGTTTAAAGAAACAGTTAGAAAATATAACTAAAGTTGTTGAGTTTGGTGATAGTTTAAGCTTAGATATAAACATTGACGGACTACCGCTTTTCAAACGTTAGAGAACGCAGTTGTGGCCAATATTAGTCCGGCTTAACAGTGTAGAAGGATGTCCAGTTTTTTCTGTTGGTGTGTTTGTAGGTAACACAAAGCCTTCAAATTGTGAAGGAAGGAGGACCTCGTAAAGTTAAATAAATCTATTGAGCTGAATGATAAGAATAAATATGTAAGTAGATACGACAATTTTAATTCTATTAAATTTTTTTTTATTAATCATTTATAACAATTTCAGGTTGAAACAATGGCAGTGCTTCTTGGGTCTTCAGGGCCAAAAACTAATTTAAAGTATATTTTGACGGACGAGCTATCCATGCATTACAACGTCGATGGTGTTTTGGGCAAGGAATCGCTGAAGAAATTAAGCTTCTTCTTTCGCTCTTTAATAGGTAAAAGTAAAAAGTAATAAAAAGTTTAATTGATATTAAACTAAAACAATATTTTACTTTACAGACGCAATCTCTAAGTGCCAAGCTGGCCCGCCGGAGCCGGAGCTGCGAAAGGCGATGCAGTTACAAAAAAAAAAACGCGTGATCAAAAAAAACAATACAAAATCCAATGAATTTTAAATTTAAAAAAAAATTATGCTGCCTTAATAAATAATTTTACTTAATATAAAACCAACAAATTTAAATGCTTCTTACTAATTTTGTACCAGCGGAAATTCTATTTAAATGTACTAGCGAAATAGCTAACTATGCCGTACTAGCGATATTACTAGGCCTTTGGTACCAGATAAATCGCTTGCGATTACCCTGTAGCGAAGTGTCAAGTGCAATAGTACTAGCGAAATAGCTAAGTCTAGCGTCCTAACGATATTCCTAGGCCTTGCGTACCAGAGAAACAGCTAGCGTCGTGCCCTAGCCAAACAGCCGAGTAGGGCGTACTAACGATTTAGCTACTCCCTTGGTACCGGTGCAATCGCTAGCTAGTGGTAATGCACTGTCGTACCGCTCGGTACGTTTGCGGACATCCTCGAACAAAAGTCGTTAGGTAAATTGCATTGCTGGTGGTGCGGCGCGTACCGGTACCCATTACTGAGGCCTAGGCATATCGCTGGTCTCGTCCCGGTGTAGCGTACTGCAGGGTGCTTATTAAATTTTTTATGTGTTCCTATCACACTTGTGCGCGTTTTATTTTATGTAGTAAGTCTATACATGTGTAGGTATGTATAGAAACTGTGTCTATCTGTTAGTGAATGTGTGTGTTTGTGAGGAAGGATGCGATGGCGCACTCAGAGTTTTTATTTCATTTCTTTTTGTGAGCCAAATAACATTAACGACATTGGGCTAGGTCAGTGTCAGACTACTTAATGATTATTTTTTCTTCCATTTTGTTCTCATGGGGTAAAACTTTGTCGACAGTCGATACTAGGCATTAAAGGATTATTCTTTGAAGAGTTAAATTTGCTGCTAAAAAAAAGTGAGACGAACGTCTCTAACAAATTTTTTAATTGTTAACTAATGTGAGTTTGATATTAATTGCAATTAAGGTACACATACATATATGTGAAAATAAACTAGCTAATATTTCTTAACTTTTATAAATTTTTTCAACAAATCTAACACACATGCAACGGCTTCTTTGAAATTGCACATTTCCTGAGTGAATTTCTCAAACTCATTCGGATGGTCAATTCACAATATAATATTATCACAAATCCGAAAATTGACTTAGAATAAATTAATGAATACCAAGGAAAGTTAAATATCTAAGAATGATATACATACATTTTATTTTATTCATTTTTATGCGTCTGCTAGAAATCTAAGAAAAATGAATCGTAACTTATTTAGCTCAAGTTTACCGAGTACGGCATAATGAACGTCCGTTTCGAAAAATGTCGGCGTTTAAATAAATCTTTTGAAATATTGACGAGGCCGTGACATTCAACTTTTGTATGCATATCTGTGGAGGTAGTCGCGGAAGACGGACGGATATCATGACTCTCTGGATAATTGGGATTCGCGGGTGAAAATCAAAATTTATCAAACGGGAACAACGGGACAGAAAAAATATACAGTGTGACACTAAAGTCAACGTACCTCCTATACAATTGCACAAAGCATGCTGTAACTTCGTCAAATTTTTGTTAAGTTTCAACATATAAAATGCAGATTCATTAAACAAACTTATACCTTTAAAAAAGTATTTGCAAAATAGCAACATTTTAATTAAGGCTTATATTACTACTTAAAATCTTGGAAAACTCAAATATATGCGTCCACAAATGTCTTAGTACTCTTACTACTACTACTATCATAACCAAACAACTGTAAGCTTGATATTACTAAATCAAATACAAGTCTAGAAAGATATTCCTCAATTTAAGTAACCTCTCTGAGCCGATTTGGCATTGACATGACTAATTTTTCAATATATTCAACGCCAATGCAGCTGGCTTTTATTGCTTAAAGTATATATCGGAATGAGTAACATTATTACATAATCCTGTTTACTTTGACCAGGTCACATAAGGCTCACAATTTTGTTGCTACGCCTTGGAGGTCTGGGAAATCGATCATTTCGATTTTATCGCTTAAAATTGATAAAACCATACTAAAACATTCCACATTCTTAAAGTTAAAGATTAAGTTAAGTTAAGTTAAAGTTTGGCGTTTGTCAAAAAACGTTCAGGCTCTCGACTTAAAAAGTCTGAAATGCTTATCTCCCACAGTTTTTAAGAAAGAGTCACCAAATTTGGTACCAATATAACTGGTGACTTCCCCCAAAGATTTGTGGTCCAGGAAACATCTTTGCTCAACTCCACTGCATATTATTTAATGAATAGAAAATCTTATTATGAGATTAACTAGCGTGAGAACGGCCGACAAAGAAAGTCGGCTACCTGTTAGTATTTGCCAAATAGCAAACCGCTAAGTTGCAAGCGATTCTTAAGTAACTAAATACTTTGCGCAGATTCTGAAAAAAACAAGTAAGAAGGCTCTAGTCGGGAGAGCCCGACTAGAAGATACCCTGAACCCAGTTGCAATAAATATATTTAATTTATATAAGACTTTGGTATACTGGCTTAGCTTCCATCGATTAAGTTCAATATCTCCGGTGTTTCTCAACCGATTTGGACGAAATTTTCAGAAAAGTTCTATCATTATCCATTACTTCAACCCTCATTTTTAGATTTTCCAAATTCGATATTTTATTGTTATCGATATTATGTGTATATCGGAAACCAGAATAGTTATCGATAATTTGAAGCAAAGTTGTTCTACTCATGATATAGGAGAACTTAAATACAAAATCAAAAGTCTCTAGCTCTTGTAGTCTCTGAGATCCACGCGTTCATACAGACGGACAGACGGACAGACAGACGGACCGACGGACATGGCTATATCGTCTCGGCTGTTGATGCTGATCAAGAATATATATACTTCATAGGGTCGGAGATGCTTCCTTCTGCCTGTTACATACTTTTGCACAAAACCATTATACCCTTATTTACCCATTTTATGGGTTAAGGGTATAAAAAAAATTTTGAATTGTGTTACAACGCAAAATAAGCTACTTATAAGAATTGCAGTGTTATGTAGAGCAGAACCAGTGATTCAGTAACCAAACAAAAAAAAAAAAGATACATGTTTTATATATGTTCACCGAATATTGCATGCTCTTGCAGACCAGAGTGAGAAAGCAGACTGGGCGTTACTTTTGGAGAACTATAGAACATATTTGAAGTATGTTGACATCTTGTTATCAATAAATAAGTGGAATTTGTCCGAATGTTTTTGTAAGCAAACAAATCTTTTAGCTAGAAATCTTTTTTTGACCAAGAAACTCTTTTTTCGCTTATATGAGAGCAATAGCATATATTGTAACTAGGTAAGATAAAAATGCAAAGCAAAATAATTGGGAGATCAAGAATACGCTATTTAAATAATCCGAAATCTTTCCACAAAATGTGTCACATAAGTCTACAAAAAAGTATAATGCTCTCAGCAATGGTGAGAAGTAAAACAAATCATTTAAACGTGATGAGCATTAGTATGAAGCTCATATATCTTCAAACGCCAGTACGAGAAAGAACTCTCTTTCGAATCAAATCACTAAAATGACTTTCATTAAAGACAATGGTTTGAGACACAACATAAAATTTGTATTACACTTTGGGCTGCTCGTTTTAGGCAAAAATTGTGTTTTTGCCAAGGATAAGACAGATTTTAATGTGAAAGATATTATAACTACTCATATGATGCCTTTACATATATTTAATGACCGTTTCAACGATAGGCATGAAAAAAAAATCGCAAAAGACTCGTTTTCTGGCTTACACACAATGAGTTATCACAGGTAGATGTTTACGTGAGATATGTAATTAAAGATTTATCTTCTTTGTAATCATATTATTTAATTTTTGTTTCAGAAAAATGATGCAACAATACATGGCGTCACGCTATCTGTCTAATCAGATAATTAGTTGGACAATACGCAATAATGAACTTAATCTAAAAAATCGAATTGGCAAATTTCAAAATGGTTCAAATAATTTAAATACGTTTCAATTTCCAAAGCAGTCCTTAAAAACACTACTTTACGACGATGGGTCTTCTAGGTATAAGGCTTGGTTAAGGAGGTAAGTGCTTAATTAGCTTAGCCAATTTAAAACAAGTGAACTACTGCATACAATCTGATACCAGATACCACCGGCTTTTAAAAACGGTTGATATATCCGTTATCAGTTTCTTAAGACGGCTTGTTAGGTGGGCGTCGAACGCAAATTTTTGCTGTCCATCTTTGGGGGATGACATCAATTATCTTCATACAGAATTTGTAGTGTTTTTAACGCTCTCGTTTCCGCCCCTAGATCCCCCACCGCATTCACCAGCATTGGAAAACGACTACTTTTCCACAGTTATTAAGCTAGAGCCACCATGTAAGATGATATGTAAGCTTAATTTAGATGCCAGCCTCACCTATACCAGCAGGGCCCGCCTCTCCCGCCACCGTACGCTGCGTTTTTAAGCAGATTTCTAACAACCTTATTATACTCGTTACCGAAAGTCAAGAGTATATTGGTTTTGTGCAATGTCCGCCATGGTGTCTGTCCGTCTGTATGTTCGCAACTTTTTTCCACACCCTTCAAGCTAGAGATTTGAAACTTTCCAATTATCTTTATCTATGGGAAAGTAAATTAAAGTGTCAAGATAGGGGTTCTACGATAACTGGGGGGCTGGCAAATCGATTAATTCGATAGCTCAAACCCGATAAATCCACATATTTTGAACATTCTTGCAGCTAGAACTACCAAATTTGGTAAGAAGATAGCTTCTAGCAACCCCCAAAAAAATGCATCAACATTTAGGAGCCACGCCCACCCATTCCGCCCCAGCCCCCCGAATTTTGAAATCAAAAAAGCCTACTTATGTCTCCCACAGTTTTTAAGCTAGAGCCACTAAATTTGGTGCCAAGATAGGTGAAAATGACCACCAAAATCTGCATTACAATTTTGAATGCCACGCCTACCAATACTGCCCCACCCGCCACCATCCGCTCCAACGCTTCGTCAAAAACGGGGATGCGTGTATCTTCAAGAGTTGTGGAGCTAGAGCCACCAAGTTTGGTAAAAAGATAGCATTTGACATTCCACAAAGATCTGCATCAAAAATTCAGATGTCACGCTGACCCATACCGCCCCCTGGCCCCTTTCCACAACCTTATGTAGACTTGGAGCTAGAGTCACCAAATTGGAAATTGACATTCCACTAAGCCCCCCTTCCCCCTTCCCCAACATTTTACAAACTTTGAGCTAGAGTCTCCAAATTTGGTAAGAAGATAGCATATGACATCCCACAAAGATCTGCATCAAAATATTGGATATTGAGCTAGAGTCACCAAATTTGCAATCAGACCTTTGCAATCAGACCTGTTTTTACTGGTTTTAATACTGGTAACGAGTATACCGAAGTCGGTTGCGTCCGACTGCAACGTTCCCACTTAATTTATACTGGTATCAAAGTTCACCACTGTCGGTTGCTGGTCTGATTGTGTTGGCTTTTTCCGAATCCACGCAAAAATTTTCGTTTATCTCTTTAATTTTCTTTTTTTTTTCAAATTTTTACATGCTTTTATTCAAATTGACTTGTCTGTTTGTACCGGATTCTTGAAATCAAATTTTCACAAAGTTCACGACTAGCTAGAGCTCTGAAATTTTCACCAAAGATGTATTTCAGATGACAATACATGTTTTTTGCACGATACAATATGTAACAACATGTAAAAACCACGAAAAACAGTTTTCCCTTTTCCTTAACTTACTAATTTGACTGGTAAAATTGATAAGCTTTGTTGGCATTGAGGGAAGACTGACGCTTCTCAGGCCGAAGGTCGCGGATTCGAGCTCCGACCAAGACATACTTATATTGTATGTCTTTTATTTATTATACAGTCGAACTTCCATGTAACGAATCTCAAGGGAATCTCTCGTTATAGAGAAATTTCGTTATATAGAATGGGTTTTTGACTGAACCAAATTGCAGGGTTCTGATTTTGGATTTCGTTGTATAGAAAATTCGTTATACGGAGTTCGTTATATGGAAGTTCGACTGTATAAACTTTTTATTTTGTTTTTTTTTTTTTACTTTTTTATTATATAAACTTCTTTAAACTATCCCAATTAAAGATTTTGAAATCATATTTTGGTGATGGTAAAAAATCTTTTACAAATGTAGGCAAGAAAGCGTATAAAAGCATATCATCAAAATTTGTTGTTATTAACTGGTTTTACCTTAATTTGAATTAATTTTCAGATTTAAATATTATTTTATATCTAATTTTAACTAAATTATTTTAATATATTTACATTTCAATTAATTTTGATTTTATATCGGCTGTTCAAAGTTGACAATAAATGAATAAATATACTTCGACGAATTCACTACCAAGCAAATAATGCCAAAAATGTGGAAACAATTACCAATGTTTCCAATTCGTAGGAGTGGTATAAAAATTCAGGAAGGGAAGTTTTTTTTTTATTATTTTAATTGTTACAGAGAATTTAATTCTAAATATTAATTTAGTTTTTTATTTTTTCATATAAAAATTTTTTTTTCATATATTACATATATTTACATTATATACATTATATCTCTATGTGTTGTTTATTAATTACTTTTATAAAGTTTTCTATATTTGTTATATTGGGTTTTGAGATAAGATTTTGAGTATGGGAGAATTAAAGGATTTGCAGATATTCATTACGTGTTGGCATTGGAGTGTTAGGTGTTTTATTGTCAAGGTATCGCTATTGCAAAAGGGGCTTACAGGTGCCGGTGTTTTGTAATAGATGTGAAGATGTGTGTGTCCTAGTCTGAATCTTTTTATACTCGATACCGAAGGTAACTAGTATATTGGTTTTGTGCAATGTCCGTCATGGTGTCTGTCCGTCTGTCCGTCCGTATGTATGCAAGTTTTTTCCACACCCTTCAAGCTAGAGACTTGAAACTTTCCAATTCTCTTTATCTATGGGATAGTAAATTAAAGTGTCAAGATGGGGGTTCTACGATAACTGGGGGGCTGGCAAATCGATAAATTCGATAACTCAAAACCGATAAATCCACATATTTCGCACATCCTTACAGCTAGAACTACCAAATTTGGTAAGAAGCTAGCTACTAGCAACCCCCAAAAAACTGCATCAATAATTTTGGAGCCAAGCCCCCCCATTCCGCCCCCAGCCCCCCCGAATTTTAAAGTCAAAAAAGCATATATCTCCCTCAGTTTTTGAGCTATAGCCACCAACTTTGGTGCCAAGATAGGTGATGATGACCCCCTAAAAACTGCATCAAAAGTTTGGATGCCACGCCCACCGACACTGCCCTAGCTACCCCCATCCACCCCAACGCTTCGTCAAAAACGGGAATGCGTGTATCTTCCAGAGTTGTGGAGCTAGAGCTTCCAAATTTGGTGGGAAGATAGCTAGTAGCGATCCCCAAAAAACTGCATCAAAGTTTTGGAGCCGCGCCCACCCATTCCGCCCCCAGCCCCCCCGCATTTTGAAATCAGAAATGGCTATATCTCCCAAAGTTTTTGAGCTAGAGCCACCAAATTTGGTGCCAAGATAGGTGATGATGACCCCCTAAAAACTGCATCAAAAGTTTGGATGCCACGCCCACCGATCCTACCCTAGCCGCCCCCATCCACCCCAACGCTTCGTCAAAAACGGGAATGCGTGTATCTTCCAGAGTTGTGGAGCTAGAGCCACCAAATTTGGTAGGAAGATAGCTGGCAACAACCCCAACAGAATTGCATCAAAGTTTTGGAGCCTTGCCCAACCATTCCGCCCCCCTTTCCCCACCTTATACAAACTTTGAGCTAGAGTCACCAAATTTGGTATGAAGGTAGCATTTGACATTCCACAAGGATCTGCAGCAAAAATTTGGATGCCATGCCTACCCATAACGCCCCCAGCCCCCCCCCCCCCCCTTGTTCTCACTTTTTACAAACTTCGAGCTAGAGTCACCAAATTTGGTATGAAGATAGCAATTGACATTCCTCATGGATCGGCAGCAAAAATTTGAATGCCACGCCCAACCATACCGCCCCCAGCCCCCCTTTCCCCACTTTATACAAACTTCAAGCTAGAGTCAACAAATTCGCTATGAAGATAGCAATTGACATCCCACATAGATCTGCGTAAAAATTTGGATGCCACGCCCAACCATACCGCCCCCAGCCCCCCTTTCCCCACTTTATACAAACTTCGAGCTAGAGTCAACAAATTCGGTATGAAGATAGCAATTGACATCCCACATAGATCTGCGCAAAAATTTGGATGCCACGCCCAACCATACCGCCCCCAGCC
Source organism: Scaptomyza flava (assembly GCA_030179655.1). NCBI lineage: Eukaryota > Metazoa > Arthropoda > Insecta > Diptera > Drosophilidae > Scaptomyza > Scaptomyza flava. The sequence goes on along the minus strand of JARNME010000012.1, from coordinate 43,262,556 downwards.
CCCTTTCCACACTTTATACAAACTTCGGCTTGAGTCAACAAATTCGGTATGAAGATAGCAATTGACATCCCACATAGATCTGCGCAAAAATTTGAAATCCACGCCCAACCATACCGCCCCCAGCCCCCCTTTCCCCACTTTATACAAACTTCGAGCTAGAGTCAACAAATTTGGTATGAAGGTAGCATTTGACATTCCACAAGGATCTGCAGCAAAATTTGGATGCCACGCCCAACCATACCGCCCCCAGCCCCCCTTTCCCCACTTTATACAAACTTTGAGCTAGAGTCACCAAATTTGGTATGAAGATAGCATTTGACATTCCACAAGGATCTGCAGCAAAAATTTGGATGCCACGCCCAACCATACCGCCCCCAGCCCCCCTTTCCCCACTTTATACAAACTTCGAGCTAGAGTCAACAAATTCGGTATGAAGATAGCAATTGACATCCCACATGGATGGGCATCAAAATTTTTAATACTGGTATCGAGTATACCGCAGTCGGTTGCGTCCGACTGCAACGTTTCCACTTGTTTATTATATTGCGTGTTTTCTGTCTTTTTTAGTTGGAGGATGTGTAGGTTCTCTTGCAGGGTTGATGATTTTGTAGAAGTGCGTGTAATCGTTCCAGATTGTTTTGAGTGTTTCTTTTGTTGTGAAGCTAACCAAATTATTTGTATCCTTTTTGTTGTTAATGTGTAAGAGCAGTGGTGAAAGTGAAGCCATTTTAGCTGCTGTGTCTGCTAGTTCATTTCCTTTTATGTTGACATGTCCAGGTGTCCCGAGTAGTTTAATTCGTTTGTGAGTTGAGTTAAGTTTGTCTCGAATTTTTGAAATTTTTGCTTCTTTTTGTGTGATCTCTACCGCACAGAGAATCGCTTTCGCTTCCGCTGTGAAAATTTAGGAGTGCCAAGGAGTGACGGCTGATTAAAATATTTTATTTTCTTCTGTGACAACGCTGATGGCAGTTATGTGGTTCAGTTTTGATGCGTTCGTGTATAGAAAAGTCCATGACTTTTATTGGTTTCTGATTTTGTCGAAACCTTTTCTGTAGACTTCGCATGGGGTACTGTCTTTTTGATGTGTTAACATCTATACGCAAGGGTAGCGTAAAAGCACAAAACTCAATTCGCTGCGTTATTTCGCTGCTGTAATATTCGCTGCGTTGTTGCCGCGTTGTTTCGCCGAGTAACTTACACCGATAGGCAGTCAAAAATTGAAATAGTGTGTGGCTGTTGTACAACAATTGTCTCTGCTTGCAAACTAATATGATAATATTGGTGTTGCGGCAGGGAAAAGTGGTCGTAAAAAACGAAGTCTCGCTATTGCATTAACGAACGCAGTGGATTGCTTTGAATTCGCTTTGTTTTGTTTGTGCTTAGTCATGATACAATTGTGTAATTAGGTAGTGTCATCCGTGTCATCACCCATAAAATGGGTAAATAAGGGTATAATGGTTTTGTGCAAAAGTATGTAACAGGCAGAAGGAAGCATCTCCGACCCCATAAAGTATATATATTCTTGATCAGCATCAACAGCCGAGACGATATAGCCATGTCCGTTTGACCGTCTGTCTGTCTGTCTGTCCGTCTGTCTGTCTGTCTGTCTGTATGAACGCGTGGATCTCAGAGACTACAAGAGCTAGAGACTTCAGATTTGATATTTAAGTTCTCCTATACCATGAGCAGAACAAGTTTGCTTCAAATTATCGATAACTATTCTGGTTTCCGATATACACATAATATCGATAATAAAAAATATCGAATTTGGAAAATCTAAAAATGAGGGTTGAAGTAATGGGTAGTGATAGATCTTTTCTGAAAATTTCATCCAAATCGGTTGAGAAACACCGGAGATATCGAATTTAATCGATTGAAGCTAGGTAAGTCAAGCAATTATAAATTTAATTTATTTATTGCAACTTGGTTCAGGGTATCTTCTAGTAGGGCTCCTGTTTCTGCCAGCGTGTTTTTTATTGGGGTGGTGCGGAGGGCGCCTAATGAGAGTCTGATGAAGGAATGGTAGCGAGTGGAAAGTTTTAAAAAATTTGTTTTACTAGTTTCACCGTAAATTGAAAGACTGTAGTCAATCTTGGCGAGCATTATTGACTTAGCTATATTAATGAGGGATGAGGAGTTGCTTTTTAACTTATAGCTTCTTAAACATTTTATTATATTTAGTCTATTATTAAATGAGCTGGTTAAAGCTTGTGTTCGTTCCAATTATATTTACTGTCGAATTTCAAACCTAGAATTTTGAGGCGTTGGTATGTTTACATTATTTATTGTTATATCTGTGTTAGAGCAATTGTGTTTTCTGTATATATGTAGATGAGTGGATTTTTCCGCTGATTTTTTTTTTCCAGTGATATTGTGCAATCGTGAATTTTAGAGAATAGATTGTTTATTTGGGTGTTATAGCCGGAGTTTGGTTTGAAAAAGAGGCAAAGGTCGTCTGCGTACATATGTAGTTTGTTAGAAAAATGTATTTTGATTTATCAAGTGATTGAATTTATTGAAATTAATGAGAAAGAGCTTGACTGAAAGTGGGGAGCCTTGTGGATGTCGTTTTTTAAGTTCTTTTCGTTGGATAGGGTGTTATTAACTTTAACTCGTATTCTACTGTTGTTTAGGTAGCTTCGAATGTAATTAATGATTTTTGGGCAAAATTTCCAATCATATAGTTGCTGTATGATACAATGAGCACCCACCCTGTCAAAAGCTTTTTCCATATCGATTGAGAGTACCAATATGTGGTTTTTTGTGGCTAAATTGTTACAAATAAAGTTATCAAATATAAGTATGGGATCCGTGGTCGTCCTGTTTTGCCTTTATGCATATTGGTTAGGAGATAGGAGGTTTTCTTGGCTATGCATCCACATAATTCTTTTTGACATGATTTTCTCTAGTGTTTTCGAAATGCAAAGGATATTGGGCAATAACTGTTAAGTAAGTGTTTTGGTTTATTTGATTTGTTCATTGGTATTATTGTTGCAATTTTGCATTGATAGGGGATATTGCTGGTGTCATGTATTGTATTATGTAGAAGATTTTGTTTTTTGCAGATGGTGGGAGCATTTTTGTACCCTTAACCCATAAAATGGGTAAATAAGGGTATAATGGTTTTGTGCAAAAGTATGTAACAGGCAGAAGGAAGCATCTCTTGATCAGCATCAACAGCCGAGACGATATAGCCTTGTCCGCCTGTCTGTCCGTCTGTCCGTCTGTCTGTCCGTCTGTCCGTCTGTATGAGCGCGTGGATCTCAGAGACTACAAGAGCTAGAGACTTCAGATTTTGTATATAAGTTCTCCTATACCATGAGCAGAACAAGTTTGCTTCAAATTATCGATAACCATTCTGGTTTCCGATATACACATGCAATCGATAACAAATAATCGAATTTGGAAAATGTAAAAATGAGGGTTGAAGTAATGAATAACGATAGAATTTTTCTGAAAATTTCGTCCAAATCGGTTGAGAAACACCGGAGATATCGAATTTTATCGATTGGTGGTGTTTACACTGGCACTGCTTATTTGAGTTATTGCGTTAAGGGCAACAAGCAGCTTTTTTCCCATACAAAAAGTAGTGGTGACAAAAAGTTGAGTTATGTTTGGATGCAGTTGCTTTTACTCGATAATACTCGATAATACTCGATAATCGGTTATATTTGTGGACTGTCACCACTGGTGCTAATAATACACATACAAGTACACAACTAAAATATATAAATTATTTAATATTGTCTCAAAAAAATGGTAAGTAAGTGCTGTAATTACTGCTATAATATATTTTTAACTCATTACAACCAAATTATAGGCTCGGATAGGAGATTTGTGTGGTCAACTGCTGCAACACACACATTAATTGAATTATGGCAAGAAAATATAGACGGATTTCGTGGAGCACGCAAAAACTCACACATATATAAGGAAATCGCAGAAAAAATGAAGGAATTTGGACCGTCTCACTTTGAGATTAAAAACAAATTAGAGAACCTTATGAAAAAGTACAGGTCAGTTTGAATAAATGAAGTATCCTTCCAAAAACTCATTTATATAATTATTAATATATATTTATAGATCTGAACGTGCTAAAGTGGGACTATCTGGTGGCACTTCCTCAACCTGGGAGTGCTACGATAATTTGGCGAGTGTGCTCAACACTTCGAGCGCTTTGGAATGCAGTGCAATTGATAGCACAGGTGATAAATTGCATTAAAACAATATTAGATATTTGTATTAATAATCAAAATTTTGCAGACTTCTCCCACCTAATCGAAGAGGACCACAGCAGCTCAATAGAAACGGACACCTCAATAACAGAGACGCCTCCTCATAAAAAGCGACGACGGGTGGACAAAATTGACAAACACATTGAAATAGAGGAGCGCAAGTTGGCGGTCATGGAGCGTATGGCAGAACGAGCTGAAAACTTTCAAAAAGAAATGATAGAAATAATGAGGGCCAATAACAGATAAAAATAAATTAAATTTTTTTATGAATTGAATTTATTTATTTAAATGGAATTATTGCTAAGGAAATTTGTAGCTAGGGCTTGCCTAATTGTTTCAGCACTGGGATTCGTATTGCCAATCCAAACCTCAAACTCTGGCTGATCATTTTGGTGCGCATTTTGTGCTTCGCGTTGCCAGTTGTCGCTCACTGCGCTATTATGCATATTGCAAAAATTATGCAAAATGCAGCAACAAGCTATTATTTGAGAAGTTTTGTCAACCCTGTTGTCCAATCCTTTCCCGATCCTTCGGAAACGAGCCTTTAGATGTCCAAACGCATTCTCCACCACACGCCTGGTTTTGGACAAATTGTAATTAAATATTCTTTCCTGTGGTGTAGCTTCCACGGAGAATGGATAGGGCTTCATCACGTTTCTTGAAAATTTTAAAGCTGAATCTCCAAGATTAGCACTGGAGCCACTACGCCATTCACTTCCTTTGCATTATTTTGCAGCAAGTCCGTATTTCCTAGTTTCGTTTTTAGGCTGGAGGTTTCGAAGATTCTCGAATCATGGCATCTTCCAGGACTGCCAACGCTAATATAGGTGAATCTATAACTGTTCACAAATACAATTCTTGTAATATTTCAGATTTTAAATACGATATAAATATAATCTTACCGGTTGTCTACTAAGGCGAATAGCACGGTGGAGTACCAGCCCTTGTAGTTGCGGTAGTCCACGGCATGCTCAGACTTCGGTCGCACTTCAATGTGGCAGCCATCTATGGGCGATATTCAATTAATTTTTTTTTATAATAACATTTACAAATATCTTACCCATTGCCCCAAAGCACTGTGGAAATCCGAGGGCTTCAAAGCCTTTAACGGACTCTTCAATCTTATCCTGCGTTAAGAAATTTGCCGGCAGGTAGTCATCTGCAAGTTTGCCAATTACTTCACGACAGAACTCGAATAGGTTTACGCATACAAATGCTTTGGACACACCAAAGAGTCTTCCTACAGTGCGATACTCTGCTGATGAGCCTAGTGTATACAGCGCTATTGCAATCCTCTTTTCTACAGGGACTGCAGCACGCATGGAAGTATTCTTTTTCCTCATACCCGAGAGCCGTTTAACGAGGATATTAAAAGCTTCCCTTTCCAAGCGGAAGCTTTCTTTGAAAAATGCGTCAGAATTATTTGGCACATCACTCTCCCAAAAACATTCATACCGTGGCTTGAATAATATCATTAAAATAATAATGTAGTTAACAATGCTTAGGTTGAATCAACTGTTTTTATCTTACAAGTGTCCAAATGTCTCGACTGCATGAATCCCTTAGCAAACCTAATGTTGCCGAAGAGGTCCCTGCCATATTCATTGCTCTCATCATCATTACGTTGTTTTGCTCCATCGCCGACAAAACCATGCATAATTTGTTATTATCCATTACTTGTACTTTACTTTTTTGTTTTGTTTAATTAAATTTTTCGACTTTGTTGCTGTTGACGCTTAACGCATTAACTCACTTTTGAGCCAATGTAAACACCAATTCTGAGTTATTGCGTCGATGACGATATCGATAGCAAACTCACTGTAGTGTAAACATAGCATAAGTCAAGCAATTATAAATTTAATTTATTTATTGCAACTTGGTTCAGGATATCTTCTATAAGGGCTCTCCTGACTAGAGCCTTCTTACTTGTTTGATATTAGAAGTGCTACTCCTTTGTTAGCTTTAGGAGCTAGCAAATTCATATCATTCTTATGATAAAGTGAGAATCGGTTTGGTATGGGAATTTTTGAGTTAGGATCGGTTGTATGGGTCTCTTGTAGGGCTATTATATGTTAGGTTTTGTGAGATTATGGTATTTGTATTCATAACCATGTATGTTCCATTGTAATATTTTTAAAGTCATTATGTTAGTGGGTGAGTTGTGTTAATTCGTTTTGTATTGGTTTTTGTGTTGTTTTTATAATCTATCTCTTGCTTGGTCTTCGTCTCAGTTCAGCGTAGCTGCGCTTTCATGCATAGATCATTATCAGTGTTGCCATTTCCACTTTTGAAGTTTAACTTAAGCTTCCACTGACTTGAATTTGATTTTAGCTCGAACGTGAAATTCTAGCGATTACCCGAACTTAACAAAACGTGAACTTAACTTAAACCTGAACGCTAACGTGAATGCGACCGTGCGCATGAACCTATCGAACAGCTGTTTGTCATTACTTTGATGTTATCAGATTTGAATGGGTTTTATAAAACAAAAGACATATAATAATAATAATAATAATAATAATAAAATAACAATAAAATATATTAAAAACAAAATAATATGTAAAATATATAAATTCATAGAATTTCTCATCAATCAGCTGTTTGAACTGCAACATGAACGTAACTTGAACTTAACGTGAACTAACTTGAACTTGAAATTCTGTTTTCTGCTGGTTTTTAAGTTTAATCCAGTCAAGTCAAGTTAAGTTGAGGGTAAGCAGCAAGCAGTGTTTTTTGTTAAGTTCAAGGGATCAGGTGTTTCTTAAGTTTGTTATGTGCAGGTTGAGTCGGTTTGATATTAGTACCAACTTGTATGACGAGATTGTTGCCTAGGGTGCACCTCTTGCTATGCTCTTAGCTTGCTCGCCGGATTGGTCGGGGTTCTTGCTACACTCTCATAGGTCATACGGACACACTCGCATAATAATTTAGGTGCACATGTACCGAAATGGTATACTAAACAAAAATAAGGAAATGTACATGTAAAAATAATCAAAAAGTAACATTAAATCCCCGCAAGCCGATCGCCAACCCTGATCCAAAAAACTATTGGTGTGGGGTTCTCGGATGTTATTGAGTCCCCTTTAACTTCTCTACCCACCCTACCTATGCGTCATCACGATGGAGTCTGATGTCGCCTTTATCGAGAAAACTCTCTAATTATCGTATGCCATCATTTCGACCATGCTGTACTCCGGACTGAATAAATAACTAAGCAATCATTTCAAATCAATTAAATTCAACAATATGTTTCATTATTCAAAAACTCCCTGCATTCTTGTATAACTTTCTTTCATTATAATCTTCATATGTACTAAAGTCTAAAAAAAAATATATATATATATAGATAAATATAAAAATAGTCCTAACCAAGAATGGACTGTATAGCGGTTTGGTTTTAGAAAATTCTTAAATTGCAAAATTATTAAGGGCTAGGTATGTAAATAATTATAATATAGAAACAAGAATTTTTCTTGTTATTAAAACTCACGAAACTCCAAATTCGTTGACATGACTTACTCCTTGCACGATCGTTAAGCTCAAGATGGTGTGTAGGTAGTTCTGTATAGGAATAAATTGAATAAAAAACTATTTACATACATAAACCAAAATTTATAGCAACCATCCGATATATATGTTCATTTCTGAATTAGTTCACAAACATCCTTATTAACACGCTTACATTAGCTTCACTTGTATGTATGTTTGTATGTTTGTATGTATGTAACTTTCCTTTGGACTAAAAGCAAGTGGCTTGTTACGGTCAGTATATCCCACTACCTCAAGTTAGTTCGTTGGCCGAGCGGTCTAAGGCGCGGGTCTTCGCTCCCGGACTCACCGATAGTGGGTTCCAATCCCGTCCACGGCCGAAAACAAATTTTTTTAACTCTACTTTGGACTAAAAGCAAGTGGCTTATTACTGTCAGTCTATCCCACTACCTCAAGTTCGTTCGTTGGCCGAGCGGTCTAAGGCGCGGGTCATCGCTCCCGGACTCACCGATCGTGGGTTATAATCCCGACCACGGCCGAAAAAAAAATTTTTTTAACTCTCCTTTGGACTAAAAGCAAGTGGCTTATTACTGTCAGTATATCCCACTACCTCAAGTTCGTTCGTTGGCCGAAAATCTGCACCATGTTCGTGTTCACTAGAACTTACAATTTTTTTTTTCCAATAATAAATAGAACTAAAATTTAAAAAATAAATATAGTTTAAAAAAACTAAAAAACACGCTTATATAATGCATCGAACTAAAAAGTGAAAAATAAATATAGTTTAAAAAAAACTAAAAAACACGCTTTTAGAGCAAAAAAAAAAAGCGTGGGGCGCTCGATGTACGAGAAATATGGACAAAGCGCCCCACGCCATTTTTTTTTAACAATAATACTATTTATCATTTATTATTGTTTTAAGCTTATTTGAAAAATTATTTTTAACTTTTTAGTTTGATATGCTCTAAAAGCGTGTTTTTTAGTTTTTTTTTAAACTATATTTATTTTTACTTATAATTTATAAATACTTCATTTAACGATTCATCTTTGAATTTACTCGTAATTTACAATTAATGCATCTAATAATTCACTACCAATTTAACTTTTAATCGTACATTTAATTTTAACAATTTTTAGGAGTTTAATTGAAAATCAAAACAAAGACAGTTTGAAAGGAACTGTACTATTATTACATATATGCGAAGGCAATGCACAAAAGCTTTCAAAACTATCCGCAAAACTCACTCAAAAGCGCGAGTGATATGCATGTGTAAAACATTCACACTGTTACATGCGCTCTCGCTATACTCTTTTTTTTCAACGATCGGGCTTATACGACTTTATATGTCACGGGTAACACGGCACATATTTATGTTCAATTTGAACTTATATAAGCCCCGATCGATTGTATTCTTAAAGAAACATTAAACGTTATAGTCTTTCACTAAGCCGTGGTGAACACTGTATCGGTGGTCGTTGATTTACGCTTTTTGTACTTTTGACCTCTACGGCCACCTGTTAAATAACCCCAAAGTTATCCGACTTCGTTTCTGCGGAAACCGTTGCTCCAGATGTAGAAGTTTGTCTTGTTTTTATTTCTGGACTTCAAACAAAAAGGCTTATTTCCAGGTGGAGAAGGTGTTGCGGGTCGAACCCCTGCCCGAAAAGCCAGTGAATTTCCCCCCGCGAGACTTCTGTTTCACACCAGGCACTATATTTATTTAAATATATTTGTCACTTGAAAAACTTTTTATTTAAATAAATACTTATTTACCTGGCTTTCCTTATTATTTTAAGACGAAAAGACTTGATCGCAAATTTTATATTTATAAATTATTATTATGCGCATAACCTCTCAATATATGTAGTTAGTTTAACCGCGTGTTAAATTCGCTTCTTTATGCATATATATTTTTCGCCTCTTGAACGATGCGATCTCCATGAGGTTTCTTTGGTACTAATCCCTAACCTCGAGGTTCAATGCCTCTAAAGCTAAGTACTTGCTGCCAAATATTTTGCATTAAGCAACAACAACAATAACAAACCTAGCACCTTATTGTTCTCTCGGTAGCTCACTAAGCTTTACTGTTACTGAGAGAGATTATCCGTGACATCAATGTGACCCGTTTTTAGCGGAGACACCAACCTTTGTTTTTAAATAGATCCAAACTACAGTGGTGTCCAAAATATTGTAACTTCTGCCACTACAAGTTCAAGTCAAGTTAAGTTCGGGTAACTGAGCCTTTAAGCAAAAAAGTTTTTACCCCGACCAACGACGCCGAAATATTTTAGTACACTTCAATTTTGTTCAAAATAACTTCTTACAAAAATAAAATTGTTTGAATTAAAAAAAAAAAACAAGTGGAAACGTTGCAGTCAGACCGACTGCGGCATACTCGATACCAGTATTAAAACCGGTTAAAAGAGGCCTGATGGCAAAGGGGTACGGATGCGGCAGGGGTGTACGCTGCCTTAAAGATTCTCCGATGCAGATGGGGATGCATCCAGCTATCTTCATACCAAATTCGGTGACTCTAGCTCGAAGTTTGTAAAAGGTGGGGAAAAGGGGGGCTGGGGGCGGTATGGGTGGGTGTGGCATCCATATTTTTGATGCAGATCTTTGTGAAATGTCAATTGCTATCTGCACACCAAATTTGGAGACTCTACCTCGAAGTTTGTACAAGGTTTGGCATGGGGGGGGGGGGGTAGCCGGGGGCGGTATTGGTGGATGTGGCATCCAAATTTTTGATGCAGATCTTTGTAAAATGTCAATTGCTATCTTCATACGAAATTTGGTGGCTCTAGCTAAAAGTTTGTAAAAGGTGGGGAAAGGGGGGCGAAATGGGTGGGTGTGGCTCCAAAACTTTCATGCAGATCGGGGGTCGTTACCAGCTATCTTCCTACTAAATTTTGTGGCTCTAGCTTCACAACTCTGGAAGATACACGCATTCCCGTTTTTGACGAAGCGTTGGGGTGGATGGGGGCGGCTAGGGCAGTATCGCTAGGCGTGGCATGCAAACTTTTGATATAGAATGGGTTTTTGACTGAATCAAATTGCAGGGTTTTGATCTTGAACTTCGTTGTATAGAAAATTCGTTATACTGAAATTCGTTATATGGAAATTCGACTGTATAAACTTTTTATTTTGTTTTTTTTTTTTACTTTTTATTATATAAACTTTTTATACTCGATACCGAAGGTAAAGAGTATATTGGTTTTGTGCAATGTCCGTCATGGTGTCTGTCCGTCTGTCCGTCTGTCCGTCCGTATGTGTGCAAGTTTTTTCCACACCCTTCAAGCTAGAGACTTGAAACTTTCCAATTCTCTTTATCTATGGGATAGTATATTAAAGTGTCAAGATTGGGGTTCTACGATAACTGGGGGGCTGGCAAATCGATAAATTCGATAACTCAAAAACGATAAATCCGCATATTTCACACACCCTTACAGCTAGAACTACCAAATTTGGTAAGAAGATAGCTACTAGCAACCCCCAAAAAACTGCATCAAAAATTTTGGAGCCACGCCCCCCCATTCCGCCCCCAGACCCCCCGCATTTTGAAGTCAAAAAAGCCTATATCTCCCACAGTTTTTGAGCTAGAGCCACCAAATTTGGTGCCAATTTAGCTGATGATGACCCTCCAAAAACTGCACCAAAAGTTTGGATGCCACGCCCACCAATACCGCCCTAGCCGCTCCCAGATGCCCCAACGCTTCGTAAAAAACGGGAATGCGTGTATCTTCCAGAGTAGTGGAGCTAGAGCCACCAAATTTGGTAGGAAGATAGCTGGTAACGATCCCAAAAGAACTGCATCAAAGTTTTGGAGCCACGCCCACCCATCCCGCCCCCAGCCCCCCCCTCATTTAGAAATCAGAAAAGCCTATATCTCCCACAGTTTTTTAGCTAGAGTCACCAAATTTGGTGCCAAGATAGATGATGATGACCCCCCAAAAACTGCATCAAAAGTTTGGATGCCACGCCCACCAATACTGCCCCAGCCACCCCCATCTGCCCCAACCCTTCGTCAAAAACGGGAATGCGTGTATATTCCAGAGTAGTGGAGCTAGAGCCACCAAATTTGGTAGGAAGATAGCTGGCAACGACCCCCAACAATCTGCATCAAAGTTTTGGAGCCTAGCCCATCCATTCCGCCCCCCTTTCCCCACCTTATACAAACTTTGAGCTAGAGTCACCAAATTTGGTATGAAGGTAGCATTTGACATTCCACAAGGATCAGCAGCAAAAATTTGGATGCCACGCCCAACCATACCGCCCCCAGCCCCCCTTTCCCCACTTTATACAAACTTCGAGCTAGAGTCACCAAATTTGGTATGAAGGTAGCAATTGACATCCCACATGGATCGGCAGCAAAAATTTGAATGCCACGCCCACCCATACCGCCCCAAGCCCCATAGCCCCCCTGTCACCACCTTTTACATGCTTCGAACTAGAGTCACCAAATTTGGTATGAAGGTAGCATTTGACATTCCACAAGGATCTGCAGCAAAAATTTGGATGCCACGCCCAACCATACCGCCCCCAGCCCCAAAGTTCCCTTCCCCACCTTATACAAACTTTGAGCTAGAGTCAACAAATTTGGTATGAAGGTAGCATTTGACATTCCACAAGGATCTGCAGAAAAAATTTGGATGCCACGCCCAACCATACCGCCCCCAGCCCCCCTTTCCCCACTTTATATTAACTTTGAGCTAGAGTCACCAAATTTGGTATGAAGGTAGCATTTGACATTCCACAAGGATCTGCAGCAAAAATTTGGATGCCACGCCCAACCATACCGCCCCCAGCCCCCCTTTCCACACTTTATACAAACTTTGAGCTAGAGTCAACAAATTTGGTATGAAGGTAGCATTTGACATTCCACAAGGATATGCAGAAAAAATTTGGATGCCACGCCCAACCATACCGCCCCCAGCCCCCCTTTCCCCACTTTTACAAACTTTGAGCTAGAGTCACCAAATTTGGTATGAAGGTAGCAATTGACATTCCACAAAGATCTGCAGCAAAAATTTGGATGCCACGCCCAACCATACCGCCCCCAGCCCCCCTTTCCCCACTTTATACAAACTTCGAGCTAGAGTCACCAAATTTGGTATGAAGATAGCAATTGACATTCCACAAAGATCTGCATCAAAAATTTGGATGATATTCCACCCATACGGCCCCCAGCCCCCCTTTCCCCACTTTATACAAACTTCGAGCTAGAGTCACCAAATTTGGTATGAAGATAGCAATTGACATCCCACATGGATGGGCATCAAAATTTTTAATACTGGTATCGAGTATACCGCAGTCGGTTGCGTCCGACTGCAACGTTTCCACTTGTTTAAACTATCCCAATTAAAGATTTTGAAATAATATTTTGGTGATGGTAAAAAATCTTTTACAAATGTAAGCAAGAAAGCGTATAAAAGCATATCTTGAAAATTTGTTTTTAAAACTGCCAAAGACAGGGATAAAAATTCAGGAGGGGAAGTTTTTATACTCGATACCGAAGGTAAAGAGTATATTGGTTTTGTGCAATGTCCGTCATGGTGTCTGTCCGTCTGTCCGTCCGTATGTGTGCAAGTTTTTTCCACACCCTTCAAGCTAGAGACTTGAAACTTTCCAATTCTCTTTATCTATGGGATAGTATATTAAAGTGTCACGATTGGGGTTCTACGATAACTGGGGGGCTGGCAAATCGATAAATTCGATAACTCAAAAACGATAAAAACGCATATTTCACACACCCTTACAGCTAGAACTACCAAATTTGGTAAGAAGATAGCTACTAGCAACCCCCAAAAAACTGCATCAAAAATTTTGGAGCCACGCCCCCCCCAATCCGCCCCCAGACCCCCCGCATTTTAAAGTCAAAAAAGCCTATATCTCCCACAGTTTTTGAGCTAGAGCCACCAAATTTGGTGCCAATTTAGCTGATGATGACTTCCCAAAAACTGCACCAAAAGTTTGGATGCCACGCCCACCAATACCGCCCTAGCCGCCCCCAGATGCCCGAACGCTTCGTAAAAATCGGGAATGCGTGTATCTTCCAGAGTAGTGGAGCTAGAGCCACCAAATTTGGTAGGAAGATAGCTGGTAACGAACCCAAAAGAACTGCATCAAAGTTTTGGAGCCACGCCCACCCATCCCGCCCCCAGCCCCCCCGCATTTAGAAATCAGAAAAGCCTATATCTCCCACAGTTTTTTAGCTAGAGTCACCAAATTTGGTGCCAAGATAGATGATGATGACCCCCCAAAAACTGCATCAAAAGTTTGGATGCCACGCCCACCAATACCGCCCTAGCCACCCCCATCTGCCCCAACGCTTCGTCAAAAACGGGAATGCGTGTATATTCCAGAGTAGTGGAGCTAGAGCCACCAAATTTGGTAGGAAGATAGCTGGCAACGACCCCCAACAATCTGCATCAAAGTTTTGGAGCCTAGCCCATCCATTCCGCCCCCTTTCCCCACCTTATACAAACTTTGAGCTAGAGTCACCAAATTTGGTATGAAGGTAGCATTTGACATTCCACAAGGATCTGCAGCAAAAATTTTGATGCCACGCCCAACCATACCGCCCCCAGCCCCCCTTTCCCCACTTTATACAAACTTCGAGCTAGAGTCACCAAATTTGGTATGAAGGTAGCAATTGACATCCCACATGGATCGGCAGCAAAAATTTGAATGCCACGCCCACCCATACCGCCTCAAGCCCCATAGCCCCCCTGTCACCACCTTTTACATGCTTCGAACTAGAGTCACCAAATTTGGTATGAAGGTAGCATTTGACATTCCACAAGGATCTGCAGCAAAAATTTGGATGCCACGCCCAACCATACCGCCCCCAGCCCCAAAGCCCCCTTTTCCCCACCTTATACAAACTTTGAGCTACAGTCAACAAATTTGGTATGAAGGTAGCATTTGACATTCCACAAGGATCTGCAGAAAAAATTTGGATGCCACGCCCAACCATACCGCCCCCAGCCCCCCTTTCCCCACCTTATACAAACTTTGAGCTAGAGTCAACAAATTTGGTATGAAGGTAGCATTTGACATTCCACAAGGATCTGCAGCAAAAATTTGGATGCCACGCCCAACCATACCGCCCCCAGCCCCCCTTTCCCCACTTTATACAAACTTTGAGCTAGAGTCACCAAATTTGGTATGAAGGTAGCAATTGACATTCCACAAAGATCTGCATCAAAAATTTGGATGATATTCCACCCATACCGCCCCCAGCCCCCCTTTCCCCATTTTATTCAAACTTCGAGCTAGAGTCACCAAATTTGGTATGAAGATAGCAATTGACATCCCACATGGATGGGCATCAAAATTTTTAATACTGGTATCGAGTATACCGCAGTCGGTTGCGTCCGACTGCAACGTTTCCACTTGTTTTTATTATAATAATTGTTACAGAGAATTTAATTCTAAATATCAATTTAGTTTTTTATTTT
The DNA here is from genome assembly GCA_030179655.1 of Scaptomyza flava. Classification (NCBI taxonomy): domain Eukaryota; kingdom Metazoa; phylum Arthropoda; class Insecta; order Diptera; family Drosophilidae; genus Scaptomyza; species Scaptomyza flava. Next base: position 43,247,371 of record JARNME010000012.1, on the reverse strand, counting down.
TTCATATTAAATTTTGTTTTTTCATGTATTACATATATTTACAT
>JARNME010000012.1:43119583-43246694 GCA_030179655.1 Scaptomyza flava | reverse complement strand
TTGTTGAGGCAGGCCAGCCGGACTTAATGAATTAAGAAACTCGACGGGGTAATGAACTGCATCTTCGATTTCAGTCACAGAATCAATACAGTTATATTCATTTCATCACTTTGAAATGATTTTAATAAAAACTTTTTTATTTCCAATGCATTGTCATTTCTCGCAGTCAAAATAGCACGCTCTGAAAACCATTCGAGGGATTTTTGAGGGATTATTTGTAATATCCGGAAATATTGTTAGAGTAAGTTCTTCAATACTTTTCACAACATGACACAAAGTGGATGGTAAAGTTATTTTGCCATCATGGGTTGGAAATAATCCATTTCCTATTTGAAGAAGCATTTCTGCAAATTCACCAGCTATGCTATCACATTTTAAGTGCACTCGCATATTCTTCGTTAATGCAATTTTCTGTATTTTTGGCCACAAAATTGACGAAATTTATTTCGTCTGCTCTTGTTCCTCTGGGGATCACTGGAAGAAATTGTCGAAAATCACCAGCTAAGAGAACAGTTATGCCACCCATTAAGCATTCACTATCTCGAATGTCTTTCAAAGATCGATCTACAGCTTTAAAAGCACCTTTATGGCCCATAGTACACTCATCCCAAACAATAATCTTGCAATCTTTGAGCACAGCAGCCATATTAGATTGCTTTGAAATTGAGCAATGTGGTGTTTCTAAATGAAACAAATTAAATGGAATCTTTAGAGTAGAATGCGCTGTGCGACCACCATTAAGTAAAGTGGCTGCGATACCGGAAGAAGCAACGGCCAATGCAATTTTTTTGCTTTGCTGTACCTTTGCCAATAATAAATTTAAAAGATACGTTTTACCTGTTCCACCAGGTGCATCTAAAAAATAGATTTCTCCCTTTTCTGCTTCAACGTTATGTAGAATCTTTTCGTATACTTGTTTTTGCTCAGCAGTAAGGAGTAGCTCATTATTAACAACAAAATTATCGCAATTTTCATAATTTGTTTCTCTATGATATTCAATATTTGGAACAATTTCTTCGGATCTAACTGGTAGTGGAAGTCCATAATATATCAAGTTTTGACCACCAATAGACAGTACAATATCTTCAATGTAAATAAGATATTTATTAAATACATTCTTCACAATACTTTCATCAATATTTCTGTCTTGTGAAAAATGAAAGGCTCTTAAAATATCTTCTGAGAAACTCTCTTTATAAGTATTCCAAAGTTTAAGAGCATCCGAAATTTGACAAAATACTAACATTATTGCAAAAAGTTCTCTCAGTTTTGTAGGATTTTGACACATGACAGCTTCGGCTATAGTTGTCTCCCAGTGCTTATCATCTTCTAGTAATCCTAGAGCTTTACACGCCAATTAAAATGATGCCTATGCTATACCATTAACGGGTTTTACATTTGAAAATGAAGTTGGACCTTTTACAAAATGTAGTAAAAGTCTTAAATAAAAACATTCTGTATAATTGGGATGAATAAGTGAACTCTTCCCAAAGCTGAATCTCTTTTAACTCCAGGAAAATTTGGCACATCATGCCCTCGTTTTCTTCTTTGAAATTCTTTATTGTTCCATGTAAAATACGATGGAACTTCACAATATAGAAGCGTTTTTGCAAACTCATCACGTGAGCATAGCTCAAAGAAGGCTAGCAAAGTGGTTTTGGGTGTAGTGCTTAATCTGTCAAGTAATTGTTGCGGATTATTGGGGTTAAAATATATCCGTTGACCATTTTCTAAATGAACAGCTAAGTGTGTAATAGCCGGAAAACGTTCATGTATGGGAAATGCAAAGATTCTCCATACCGCTTCTGAGATACTTATATAACGGCCACTTTCGTACAAATTAATTTCATTACGTTGGTCTTCAAGAGTAAATGATGCTTGATCACTGCCCTTGTTAACATATTTACAGATGTATTTAATAGACTTTACAGAACTACAATACTCAACATTTATGTGAGCTTCATATGTTCTCAATAGTACACAGTTATAAGGCACAACCAAACGATTATCTATGCAATTACCATTAATATTAATTGGATTATCACCATCTTCTATCGCTCTTCTACGATATAGAGGGTAACTATCTTTTCCAGTCAAAGTTTCTTTAAGTAATTGTCGAGGAAACCTTTGGTACATTTTCCATTTTTCATGAATGGCGATTTATTATTAAATGCACCGCAAAGACCATGAATCATATTTGACTTAACAATGTTAAATAACAAAGGATCCTCATCTGCGTTTGGTATTTCGGCACAGATAATTTGATCGATTTATCTGGTCTTATTTTATTTTCTAACCAAAGTAGAACATGTATATGTGGTAAGCCCCGCTTTTGCCATTTCACAGAGCACATGAAACATTGCACGCTTCCAAACAAAGAACCTTTTGTCAGTAGTGACATTAAAGCTTTAACTTTTAAATGAAAAACTCGAGCTATAATATCGTAACGATCATACGGATGGTAAAATTACAGTCTGACCAAGTTGAGCTGTGACAACATCTTGTTAGCCTATTGCATCTTGTAGACGTATATAGCTATCTGCTCTGAGTTTCGCTTGATTATAGCGAATATAATTTAACCTTTCTGTTTCAATTTTAGCATACATATCAACCAAAAACTGACTAAAAAGGGAACGACAATAAATTAAATGATTTATCTCAGATTGACGAATCATTATTTTATAGCTGTAAAAGCTTAACGCAGATATATTTTTTTTGGTTCCTCTTTTTTTAATAATGGATTCCATTGTGGTATATCCACTGAATAGCCATCTTCGCCATAAGGAAATAGCAAAGGGTACTGTAAGGCATCGTATGATCGATGCACCTCACTTATACGATGTAATTTATTATTATGGCATTCAATAATAATATCGCGCTTTTCAAATTGCTGACAAACAATAACTAAAGCTTCTTCGCTTGATTGACGTGAATTGTAAAGCCCTTTGCGAGCACCAGCAGGTGTTCGATCAGCATGTACATATAATCAATTTATAGTCTTTAGTAATTGTTGGTATTTTATTGAGACCCATTTTTAGATCTTTAACATAACGATTATGATGATCAAACATACATTGAAGAACCTTAATACGCTACAATCAACATTTGAAATATATTTTGCAACGTAGTTGAGCTTCCTTTTCATCATCACGAACAAAATAAATTTGAAGAAACTGCATTTCTTCATTTGGCAAAGGTCGGACACTACCAATCAATACACTTGTCCTTGGACTTTAAAGGTTGACCAACTTTCATTTACAGTTTTTTTACTTCCAAAAGAAGTCATTTGAAAGCAGCTGTTACACGTTTTTATACGATCAATGAAACTAACATGCTTGGGATGTCCATCAATTATTAAGCTTTTAAGTGGATCAGGCAAACTTTCATTTTGTGAAAGTTTAACTTTTCCTGCCTTGCAACAGATACCCAAAGGCTAATTTTTCCATTTAAAAGCATTACAATGTTTGCATATCAAATTCATACAACCATGTTGAGTAATTTTATCTGACTTGTAAGCTATTTCAAAATCATAGTTTAAGCCAGACAAGGCTTTAACACTCCATGCACGCAAACGCCTTTCTTGATGTGCATCAGGATTATAAGCCTGATGTCTTCTCACTGCAACTCTATGAGCTTCAGGATTATTAGTCTGATCTCTTCTCCCTACAACTCTAATAACATCAGGATTATTAACACGATATCTTTTTGATGCTTCTATGCGCTTACCCCCATTAATATCACTATTTTTTTCATATGAACTTTTTTTTGACCTTTTTTTCTGTTTTGCCGGTGAATCGACTACGTCTTTTAAAAGAATTTTTAACATTTTCAGTTATACATTCACTTGACGTATCAGAATCTTGAGAAATTTACAGCATAAATTTCTGCTGCTGCTTGAAGCTCACATGCAGTACCATAAGTATTTGAACTTGACATATCGCACTCATATTGTTCAGAAGAGCTATAACACTCTCCATTTAAGCAAGCCAAAATTTTCCAGTTGGTTGCAACATGTGCAACAATATTTTGGCGTATGGAGCCATGGAAGCCTTGCCTACCAAATAAAAGGTAGGAAATAGATCTAAAAAGACAGGCTCCATAGCCAATTATGTTAACAACTGAATGCGGCACCAAAACACCACTAATATCTAAAGCTTCAATAGACATATTTTAATTTGGCTGTGAGTCAATTGACTTCACTGTAAAACGATTGTTACAACATTACAGTGTCTATACGTAAGTATAGAATTGAATAAAATTGAATATACCAACTTATATTAATTTAATAGAATATTCAGACTGCTTAGTTTGATTTGATTTTTAAATGCACTAAAGCAGCGTCTATATAACTATTATATAATATGCCAATATAAATCTAAAATCGACTTTATAATTTTGTTTAAAAAAAACAAGTGGAAACGTTGCAGTCGGACGCAACCGACTGCGGTATACTCGATACCAGTATTAAAAATTTTGATGCCCATCCATGTGGGATGTCAATTGCTATCTTCATACCAAATTTGGTGACTCTAGCTCGAAGTTTGTATAAAGTGGGGAAAGGGGGGCTGGGGGCGGTATGGTTGGGCGTGGCATCCAAATTTTTGCTGCAGATCCTTGTGGAATGTCAAATGCTACCTTCATACCAAATTTGTTGACTCTAGCTCAAAGTTTGTATAAGGTGGGGAAAGGGGGGCTTTGGGGCTGGGGGCGGTATGGTTGGGCGTGGCATCCAAATTTTTGCTGCAGATCCTTGTGGAATGTCAAATGCTACCTTCATACCAAATTTGGTGACTCTAGCACGAAGTTTGTATAAAGTGGGAAAGGGGGCTGGGGGCGGTATGGTTGGGCGTGGCATCCAAATTTTTGCTGCAGATCCTTGTGGAATGTCAAATGCTACCTTCATACCAAATTTGTTGACTCTAGCTCAAAGTTTGTATAAAGTGGGGAAAGGGGGGCTTTGGGGCTGGGGGCGGTATGGTTGGGCGTGGCATCCAAATTTTTGCTGCAGATCCTTGTGGAATGTCAAATGCTACCTTCATACCAAATTTGGTGACTCTAGCTCAAAGTTTGTATAAAGTGGGGAAAGGGGGGCTGGGGGCGGTATAGTTGGGCGTGGCATCCAAATTTTTTCTGCAGATCCTTGTGGAATGTCAAATGCTACCTTCATACCAAATTTGTTGACTCTAGCTCAAAGTTTGTATAAGGTGGGGAAGGAGGGCTTTGGGGCTGGGGGCGGTATGGTTGGGCGTGGCATCCAAATTTTTGCTGCAGATCCTTGTGGAATGTCAAATGCTACCTTCATACCAAATTTGGTGACTCTAGCTCGAAGCATGTAAAAGGTGGTGAAAGGGGGGCTATGCGGCTTGGGGCGGTATGGGTGGGCGTGGCATTAAAATTTTTGCTGCCGATCCATGTGGGATGTCAATTGCTACCTTCATACCAAATTTGGTGACTCTAGCTCGAAGTTTGTATAAAGTGGGGAAAGGGGGGCTGGGGGCGGTATGGTTGGGCGTGGCATCCAAATTTTGCTGCAGATCCTTGTGGAATGTCAAATGCTACCTTCATACCAAATTTGGTGACTCTAGCTCAAAGTTTGTATAAGGTGGGAAAAGGGGGGCGGAATGGATGGGCTAGGCTCCAAAACTTTGATGCAGATTGTTGGGGGTCGTTGCCAGCTATCTTCCTACCAAATTTGGTGGCTCTAGCTCCACTACTCTGGAATATACACGCATTCCCGTTTTTGACGAAGCGTTGGGGCAGATGGGGGTGGCTAGAGCGGTATTGGTGGGCGTGGCATCCAAACTTTTGATGCAGTTTTTGGGGGGTCATCATCATCTATCTTGGCACCAAATTTGGTGACTCTAGCTAAAAAACTGTGGGAGATATAGGCTTTTTTGACTTTAAAGTTCGGGGGGTCTGGGGGCGGAATGGGGGGGCGTGGCTCCAAAATTTTTGATGCAGTTTTTTGGGGGTTGCTAGTAGCTATCTTCTTACCAAATTTGGTAGTTCTAGCTGTAAGGGTGTGTGAAATATGCGGATTTATCGTTTTTGAGTTATCGAATTTATCGATTTGCCAGCCCCCCAGTTATCGTAGAACCCCAATCTTGACACTTTAATATACTATCCCATAGATAAAGAGAATTGGAAAGTTTCAAGTCTCTAGCTTGAAGGGTGTGGAAAAAACTTGCACACATACGGACGGACAGACGGACAGACGGACAGACACCATGACGGACATTGCACAAAACCAATATACTCTTTACCTTCGGTATCGAGTATAAAAACAACAAAACAAATTAACAACTTAATTTAAAGTAAGTATTATAAATAAATAAATACTTCAAAAAAAGTCAAAAATTGACTTCACTGTGCAACGTTACAGCGTCTATACAAAGTATAGAATTCAATAAAATTGAATACACCTACTTATATTAATTTAATAGAATAGTCATACTGCTTAGTTTTATTTGATTTTTACATGCACTAAAGCAGCGTATATAACTATTATATAATATGCAAAATAGAAGACAACTATATAAAATGTTGCTTCAATTATTAAGTCTAAAATCGACTTATTAATTTTGTTAGAAAAAAAAAACAACAAAACAAATTAACAACTTAGTTTAAAGTAAGTATTATAAATAAAAAAAATACTTCAAAATAAGTCAAAAATTGACTTCACTGTACAACGTTACAGCGTCTATACAAAGTATAGAATTCAATAAAATTGAATATACCAACTTATATTCATTTGGTTTTATGAATATTTCTTTTATTTTAAATTAAAAGAATTCTTAGCCTAATTACATAATTGGGTTGCTTACTTATGTATAAAGCTCAGTCGTAGCAGAGCGGCCGCTGCCGCTGTAGTATATGTATGAATGTATATGCAGAACGCAAAGAATACATATACATATAATATACTGACACTGTGTGTTATTGTTATGTGTTGTTATTGTTACTGCTTTTGACAAAAACAATGCATACTGTTGCTTGCTTGCATGTGTGCAAGGCAATGCACTTTAGACAGGAACACACTTGAAACCAGATCCTAGGTTCACTGATTCTCAAGTGGGTAATAAAAGTGTAAAAAAGGGATCGCTGATTCTCAAGTGGGGTAATAAATTATTATTGGGGGTGATACAAGTGACAGCTACTTCCTGGCGTAGAGCCGGCAGTTCCCTACTACTTGCATTGCCCACCTCGCATATCTTCCTTTTAAATTTGCCTGTTTCATAAGCCAAATGAGGCTTGCATGATCAGTGATCACTTCAAACTCCTGTAACTCAAGGTAACATCTAAACTTCTGAATTGCAGTTAAAGCAGCTAAACATTCTCTTTCTGTTACACTATAGTTGCGTTGCGCTGTATTTAGTTTTTTGCTCATGTATGCGATTGGTTTTTCATCGCCATTTTTGTCACGTTGTGTTAACAGAGCACCTATTCCGTAATCGCTTGCATCACAATGCAAATAAAATTTTTGTGAAAAATCAGGATTCTGTAAAACTAGGGCGGATGTTAACAATACTTTTAATTTGTGAAATGCGTCTTGAGCATCCTCTGTCCAGATAAACTTTATCTTATTAGATATCAGTTAAGTAATAGGATAAGCGGTGTCAGAAAAGTTTTTAATTAATCTCCGGTACCATCCTGCTAATCCCAAAAATCCCCGTTATTGGCGTAATGTTTTTGGAATCGGCCAAGCCAGAATCGACTCAATTTTTCCAGTATCTGTTGCAATACCACCATGCCCAATAACATAACCCAAATATTTTGTTTGAGTAACGCAAAATTGGCTCTTTGCAATATTTAAGGTCAAGTTGGCTTTTCTAAACTGTTTTGCTAATATTCTTAGAACTTTTAAATGGGAATCAAATGTATCTGAAACTACGATTACATCGTCTAAGTACCCAAATACGCAATGTTTTAATTCTGCAGGCATCAGTTCATCCATAAGTCTACACATGGTTTGCGGAGCGTTGCATAATCCAAAGGGCATAACTTTAAATTGATATAACGGGCGTCCGGGGACAGTAAAAGCTGTGATAGCTCGAGAATTCTCAGGTAACCTTATCTGCCAGTACGCATCCTTTAAATCTAACTTAGTAATTATATTTGCTTTTGGCATTCGAGCAAATATTCCTTCTATATTTGGAAGAGGATATGCATCTTTTTTGCTAACTTCATTTATCTTTCTAGCATATAAGCAGAGACGAATTTTTCCTGGTTTGATAACCATACGCATGGGTGAACTCCACGCACTAAATGATGGCTCGATTACTCCTGACTCCAGCATACGATCAACCTCATGACATATTAGCTTCTCAACAGCAGGAGAAACCGGGTAAAATCGTTGTTTGACTGCTTTTGCGTTTCCTATGTCGATTTCATGTGTCACCAAGGAAGTGTGGCCTAGCCCTTGTTTTTCAAAACTGGGAAATAATTCAATTACCTCGATAAGTTGATGCTGCTGTAATCTTGTCAAAGGATATTTTTGATTATCCTCCCTGTACGAACCGTTAACTTTTGTAGCTTCTATACAAGATACTAAACCTGGTGCTAAATTAAAGGCCTTCCAAAAGTCTATGCCCAAAATTTCTCTCTTATCCAATGACGGAATTATGAACAATTTAAGAGCGTTACTGGTTTTCTTGTACACGATGTTGACTCTTATATATCCCTTAACTAAGTGCGTTCTGCCGTCCGCTGTTTTAACACAAGAAAAAATGCTTTTGAATTCCAAATATTTATTCCAATTTATTTGAGCCAGGTCTGACCCTATGCAACTTATGTTAGCTCCAGTATCCAGAAGACCAAGTTCTTCGAACCCTAAAAAGTTTACTGTAGCATAAAAGCGTCCATCCTTTTTACAATTTATAATTTAAGCTATTAATAATTTACGATTTTTTTAAACTTCTTGCCTATAATTAACACCGCGATTCTTTTGCTTTCTCGCTTTGTTAAAAGATTTTTCGCCAAATATTATTTTTCGAGCGGCTTTATAATTTGCCGCACGTTCTTGATATGACTTGTTTAAAAATTTGTTTTGTATGTCCGGGAAATTTCTATCTCTATCGGGTTTTAACATAGTTATAGCTGTTTGAGTAGGTAGTGGTTATTCAGTTGTTAAGTCTGATTTTAAGCCTACTACTGTTGAATCCATTTTAGCAATTACTGTGGGACCATTCGATTGGGTTGATCGAATGGGCCCTCCCTGAGGTTTTTCGACTTTTTGTTTAAACATGTCTTACACTGCGGCTTATAAATGTTTTTCGCACCGTAGCACATATCCCAACAGTGTCCCTTTTGATCACAATTCCAGCATATTAAGGTGCGTTTAATATGTTGGACCGCATCAACTTCCGTAACTCTGATTTCTTCATCGGTTTCCATATTCTCACTTGCTTTCTGGCTGCTTAAGTGTTAATAATTTTTTTTCTGTGACTTTGAATTAGCTTGTTCTGCTAACAAATTTTCTCGCATCCGACACATTTTCCTTAATTGCCCTACAAAAGTAATTTATTTGTACAGTATCTTTTTATTTATTTATTTATTTATTTATTGTCAGCTAAGAGCAGCTGACATTAAAGAGAAATCAAAATTAATTTAAATTGAGAAAAAGTTAAAATAATTAAATTAAGTAAAATATAGAATAATATATAAATCTGAAAATATATTTAAAAGTTAACGTTAAAGCTCTGGGAAATTCAATAAAAAATTGAGTACTCCAACATTTGTTGCGAGGATTGGGAAAAACCCAGAAAAACCCAATCAGACCAGCGTTAGATTAGTAATTAGTGGTTACGTAAGATAAAGCAAAAAGGATCGATCTTTTTAGTACTGGAGTTGAGGCCTCCAAGGAGACAAGAGAATAAAGTTTGTAATAATACATATAACACGAAATGGTTCATGAAATAAATAGTTGCTGAAGCAACGATCAAGGCTAAGGGGTAAAAAGTTACGTGAAGATCTAACCGGGACATTAAATTTAATTCGACTCAAAAGAACTGATGAGTCAATTTCACCATTAAGTAGGTTAGTAATAAATAATACTCCATGCATAGTTCTACGGTTTAACAGGGAGGGAAGATTTATTAAAAGGAGTCTACTAGAATACGGGGGTAAGTCAACTCCACGAACCCAGTTAAAACTTCTAAGGGCGAATAGAAGAAATTTCTTCTGCACAAATTCAATTCTATCCTGGTGAATCGAGTATTGTGGAGACCACACACAAGATCCATACTCCAAGAAGGGACGAACTAGGGATGTATAAAGCGTTTTAGTGGTGTAGGGATCATTAAACTCTTTCGACCACCGCTTGATGAAGCCAAGGACATTAATGGCCTTATTGAACATGGACAATATATGAGCGTCAAACTTTAATTTAGGATCAAGAATAATGCCTAAATCTTTAATTTCAAACACGCGGTCAAGTGGTGAAGCATCAAGCAAGTAGTGAGCAGTATGAGGGGTACTTCTACAAAAAGACATGACTTTACATTTAGAACAATTTAAATTGAGTAAGTTAAAACGACACCAGGCCGACAATGCACCCAAATCCGACTGTAGCAAATTACACAGGGAAGCGTCATTATATGTGAAACATAGCTTCACATCATCAGCAAACATATATACATAGGAGTTAGTAATAACAGCTGGGAGATCGTTAATAAACAAATTAAATAGCAAAGGTCCAAGGTGACTATACAGACGATTTAAAAACAACTTTTTGTGTTCGGCCACACAAGTACTCCGAAAACCACAATACGAGTTTTGATGGAAATCCAATAATATTAAATTTTTGAAGCAACAGAGAATGACTAACATAATCAAATGCCTTACTAAAATCGGTGTAAACAACTTCAGTTTGCATTTTTTCCTGGAACCCTTTGATAACAAGCGAAGTGAATTCAAGAAGGTTAGTGGTAGTAGATCTACGCCTAACAAAACCGTGTTGATAAGGCGATATAATTGAACTACATGAGTGTTGCAGTTGAGAACATATAATTTTTTCAAAGACTTTAGGAATGGCGGACAACTTGGATATGCCCCTATAATTTTTAACGTTAGATTTAGAAGAATTTTTATGGAGTGGAATGATAAAAGATTCCTTCCATATAGCAGAAAACACTGTTGTGTCAACCGACAAGTTAAATAATTTATGTAATGTTTTAGAAAGTGAATCCGCACAGTATCAAAGAATACAACCTGGCAATCCATCAGGACCAGGCAGATAGAGTTAAGGTCACTTAGAAGCGTACACTCAGTTATAACTGGGATATGTATGCAATTAGACGATTGAACTTGAAAAAGATAGGAATTACTGCAACTATGTAAATTCGTTGAATATACTGATTGAAAATACACAATAGATCGGCTACTGCCTGATCAGAACTTGCTTTTGTATTATCAAGGTATACTGAGGACGGCAAGCAAGAAGACTTACGTTTAGAGTTAACAAATTTATAAAAATATTTAGGGTCACGTGAAAAGTTTAGTCTACAACGATTAAGATAATTATTATAACAAGATGTGTTAACAGAAAGAAAACTAGATTTTGCTTTTAAATAAGAAGATAAATCTAAAGTGGTTCCCAATTTTTAAATTTTTTATAAGATTTTGTCTTCGCGTTTTTCAATTTCGATAGTTCCCTCGTAAACCAAGGTGGCTTATTAACACTTGAAGAATAAGTGAGGGGAACGCAAATATCCAAAAGCGAATTCAAAGTCCTATAAAATATGGCAATGGCAGTTTCTATATCACTACAAGAATAAAGTCGAGACCAATTAGTATGTTGAAGAAGATAATTTAATTCAGTAAAGTTAGTTTTACGAAAGCAACGGGTTTTTAAAGTATTTTTAGATACTGCACTAGGGTTAAGAATTTCGATGGATAGTTCTTAGGTTGGATGGTAGGTGTCTTCCGGAAGCACCAGAGGGGGTATTCTACAAGCATTACTGCAATCTGAGTCCGAAACAAATATCAAGTCCAACATTTATGTCAACATCTTATGTCTAATTTCCATACGTAAGTTTCGAATAAGAAGTTTAATGATTTCTTCCTCAATTTCGTCATCTGTTTGAAAATCACCAAATTGCCTTTTAAGAGCGGTACAAAATTCTTGCCAATCATTCACGCCATTCTCATCGCGATGTTGCCAATACCATTTCCTTGCTTTTCCTGATAGGAGACTATGTAAGATCTTGCAAATCGACCTGAAATCGCTATTAAGAAAATCCTGAGTGAACGATCGAACCCTATACAAAAATTCATCAACTGGGAGACCTTTTGCTGAACCGTCAAATTTTAAATTCCAGCTTTGAATCATGTTGGTTATTTTCTCAGGCCCCAGTGAATAATGATTATCATTATCAGCATTTCTTTGTCTAACACGTTGCTGAGGTATTTGGTTTACTGGCTCACTAGCCACAAACGTAGACTGTGGATTATTTATTGACAAAGCTGCTAGTTTGGTGTCTATAACGGATTCTAAGCGATGCATTAAATCTTCTATATTAATATCTCTTCCTCGAGATCCACCGTTATACGATAGTTCACTAATTGACTGAGCGTTTCCCATATGCAATGCCTTAGGTCTTCCTTTGGGCATTTTTTTTGATGTTCTATTCATGTGCTCTTGTAATTGCGCCTTAGTCTTACGTACCCTAGGAATTGGTCCTGTAGTTTTTGTTGTTTCCACTACAGAATTTTCGTCACTCGAACCCACTTGAGCTTTTCTAATATCATTTGGATGAACTAGCTTTTTACAAGTGAAGCATTCCTTGTTATCTTCAATATATGCCAAAATGCAAGCCATATATAAAATTTGGTCACACGGAGCAATACCGCAATTATCATTGGATCCTACTTTTTGCATACAAATACTGCATTCAAATTCTGCTGGAAAGATCAATCTACGTTGATCTGTTGAGCGCGATGGCTCTTTTGGCGAATGTGCAACGGTAGCCATTGTTAATTGTATTTTATTCATTTAAGTTTTTTTTTTTTTTGATTTTTTGTTTTCAAAATATGCCAAGAATAATGAGATTTAATAATTGTTTATAACTTCCTATCCGTGATTGCTTTGGAAGGGGGTTACTTTAGTTCTTATATTTTTGTTCGTGCTTATTTGATTTTTATGAAATGAAAGAACAAGTAGAAAGAAATAATTAAACGGAATGTAAGCTGCACTATGTCGTTACTTGAGAGTACAAATTTCGAACTATTTCAAAATGTTTTGCATTCGACTCAAACTAGCTCTAATGCAATTCTTATTCAACCCTTTGATTAAGTTATTTTTATTTATTTAACACTTTTTACAATAACAACATTTTCTGTGTATTCGCATAATCACTATTCATAAATCGCCGTTTATTTTCGGATCCAATCTAAAAATGTTTAACGAATTGTATGAAGTATCACTGCTGCACAATTGAAAATAAGTCACATCAGCTGAAAATAGTAATACGCGTAATTACCACTTTTACTGAATATGCTTTAATAAGTTCTGTGTGCTTTCAATCAGGTTTAAGGCAAGTAGATTAAAATAGCACTAGAATCTTGGACACCGCCATCTATCTATTTCACTATCTTTGATTTACTTCTACCCGTTTATGGCAACCCACACAGTTTTTAAACACAAAAGGAAAATAGGTTCAGCTTGGAACTATATAGAAACATGAGGAATTCAAGCAATTCATATAATATATAATAATATATAATATATAATATAATAATAATTTATATGTCCCTTGCCTTTTTATTAGAAAGTAAATCACAATATAGACCACAACACGACAGAAATATATTTTATCAATCAAGACACAAAAATGCACTGCAAAGTTTGACCTACTAACTGCAATGCGTGGGCTGCTGGTTGTTATAGCAGCAGCGTGTCACAACCCTCCCTACCGTTGAGCTTTCTTGCACGCAGAAATTAAACCGAAAACTCCCAAAATTGGTTTCACCTGTTACTACCCCACCTTCACATCACTTCAAGGAAAATACAGACTCAATTAACAATCCATATCGAATCTATTCATTCGTTTTTTATTCCAATTTTTCACCATGATTCTTAAAGTATGATGTGACTAAATTAACAAATGTATTTATCATTTTCTTCCTTCTTAACATTCTTTAAAAAAAATAAAACTAAATAAGGTGAAGAGATTATTCTTGTCTATTTTTTTCATGTGTAAATATGTGCGGGAAGTTAGCATTGTTTATCAATATTTTTAATGAATCTCGCAAACACACAGCTGTAACAAAAAGTAACATATGAAAGTAGGTGCAAAATTAATAAAGTTAACATATGATAACAGAAATATGATCACCAAAGCAGACTGCTCATGATTAAGTTACGATTTACGATAAAAGCAAACCAAATCAAACCAATCTCAAATGTATGTAGGTGTAAGTGCACACATGCGCTTGAACAATTGCTTTCGCGAAAGCAAACAAAATCAATTATGCATTTAACAAAAGAGAATGCAAATAATGTGTAAAGCAATTGCTCAAACCATGACACTGATAATTGCTGACCCAAGCTTTATCTTTAGCTTATCTTCGCATAAGATGATACCCTACCCTATAAAGAGCTAGTATATCTGTATGCTGTTTGTTTACTTGGCTAAGCAACTATTTTGAATTTTATTATGTTTTCTTTTGTTCTTCTTTTTAAATTTGTATTAATTTTCTTGCGTGTGCTGGTTTTCTTTCTTTTTTCTTCACTTACCCAAACAAGATTTCGATGAAGGCCTTCTCGAGGGTCTCGTTGCGTAGGTTATTTGGTGTAAGATGTATTTGGGATTATTGTTGATTTGATTTTGCATGCCTGGTTGTTACATGCCTGTACTGCATTAAATTCTTTTTAAGTTTTTATGCTTTTTTATTCTTTGAATTGTTGGTCTATATATGTGCAAAAAGTTTATAGCACTTTAAAATCTGGTTCCTTTTGATACTGTTACTGTTTGTTTAGGAGATTCACCGCCAATTTATTAACTTCAATACTTCATACATATTTATATTATTATATTTTTTTTCACACACATTTTACACATTTTTTTTTCTCTCTAGCCTTTTTATAAGCTCTTAATTTATTCTTATTTTGTTGGATAAAAAAAAATTTAGCAGCACAAACTTTAATCATGCACTTTTTCTGGCCTTTGAGCTGCTGCTGGTCGCTCGCACGTTCGGAGCACTTCTGCCTGCCTGATCATGATGTACCTGATCCACTGATGGTCGTTTAGGCGAATTCGTTGCCGCGAATAACATGGAGCATTGCTCACAGGCTAGCTACTCTCCCAAAACGTCTCGTTGCTCATGGAAAGCAAGAATTGCCGTTTGTACCAATTATGCTTGTATAGCAAATATGTTCTTGCTTAAGCAAATTGAACAAAAATAAAACAATTGCATTTACATGTATATTTGCTCAAGGCGCATGTCAGATTTTCGCTGCACAAATAACAAAATTTTATTCAAATTAGACACATATTAATTTTTCCCAGTCGCACTACTAAAATATTTACCTCTGCAAACAGCAGATTGCAGATAAATAAAAACTTGTAAATACTAGATCAATTATTTGCAATGATGTTCCGACCAAAAGTAGATTTACTTTTCTTTCCAAAGTGAAGGCGTGACGAAACTTTACGCCAGATTTGATTTTTACGTTCAAGTAGACACGACTGCTCCGATGTGTGGTCAGGTTGGAAAAACACAAACCATGCAACCGGATTGACCCATTAACCTCCCGAGCTTAGGCTGTCAAACTTCTTGCTCTGCGTCAATTTATGACTTTTCATTTTGACAGTTTAATTACCCCCCATTAATTTTATGACCCTTTTATCGCCCCCTTGATCTTTGACCCTTTTTTATTGACACTTTTATTACCCCCTTCCATATCATAATTTATGACCCTTTTTCCCACGATCGTATCCCTCCTTTGATTAGCCTAATGTGGAGAACAAAGGATTTACATTCCTAGGCCACCACTTTACCAGCAGCATCTGTGAGAATTAGTGATCAAAGGATTTGGAGTCAAGTGCGCGCCTGTTAAACCTGCGTTGCATTATACACCTGCAAACAGGTGAACGGATTTGGCTATTTACCTAATTAGTGTTAGTGTCAATTGTGCGCCTCTTTGACGTGCGTGGCATTATAAATCTGTTTATGGTCATGAGGTGCAGTGTGCACAGGAAGAAAGGATAGATAAAAGAGAGTCGAGAGGGTGCCTGTTTGAAGTGCGTTGCATTGTTAACCTGCAAGCAGGTGATCAGAGTAACAGATTTGGCTATTTACCTAACTAGTGTTAGAGTCAATTGTGCGCCTCTTTGGCGTGCGTGGCATTGTAAATCTGTTTACGGTCATGAGGTGCAGTGTGCAGAGGAAGAAAGGATAGATAAGAGAGAGTCGAGAGGGTGCCTGTTTGAAGTGCGTTGCATTGTTAACCTGAAAGCAAGCAATAAAGAATGAATGTTTATGGTCATGAGTAGCAGTGTGCAAAGGAAGGAAGGATAGAAAATAGAGAAAAGCGAACGCTTGTTCGATGTACGTTGCATTTTTATGATCAACAGCATCAACATCAAGAACATACAGATTCGTGGAGTTCTGTGAACAAGGGATGCAAATTTTCCTACGCAGCAGCAGCAGCAGCGGCAGGATCAATACGTTGGTCTTTATGACTGTGTGAATGAGAGGATCAGTTTTAACTATTTAACCAATTAGTGTTAGAGTCAAGTGTGCTCCTGTTTTAAGTACGTTGCGCTGCACACGTTCATTGATATTGTCAACAGCAACAACAACTACAACCTTCGTGGGGGCGTTATGTGTGCAAGGGTGGGAATTTTCTTTCGCAGCGGTAGCAGCAGCAAGATCAACACATTGTTTTTAAACAAGAGTATTGATACTTATACATTTAGATTATAAAGAGTTAGAGGGAGAAGGTTTAAGAGGGGGAGTGTTAGAGGGAGAAGGTGTAAGAGGGGGAAAGTGTTAAAAGGGAGAAGGTGTTATAGGTATCACCGTCCGTGAGGTTCAGTGAGCAAAGTACATTGTCTATGAAACTATTAAATGCTAGAGTCAAGTGTGCACAGGTTACTTAGCTACAAGTTAGTAGATAAGAGAGAGAGAGAGAGTCAACTATGAGCAGGTTTCTTAGCTACGAATAAGTAGATAAGAGAGAGTCGAGAGGGCACCTGTTTGACGTGCGTTGTCTTGCACACCTGCAGGCAAAAAATTAACAATGAATGTTTATGATTGTGAAAACCAGTGATCAAAAATAAAAGGATTGAGACAAGATTGTGCTTTTTTGAAGTACGCTAGTCAAAGGGCAGTACATTCGTAGGCCGCATTGTTATGATCAAAAGCAACACCATCAGCAACAACAACTACAACCTTCGTGGGGGCGTTATGTGTGCAATGATGGTAATTTTCTTTCGCAGCGGCAGCAGCAGCAAGATCAACACACTGTTTTTAAACAAGAGTATTGATACTTGTACATTTAGATTATAAAGAGTTAGAGGGAAAAGGTGTAAGAGGAGGAGTGTTAGAGGGAGAAGGTGTAAGACAGGGAAAGGATAGAGGGGAAAGTGTTAGAGGGAGAAGGTGTTAGAGGAGGAAAGAGTTAGAGGGGGATAGTGTTAGAAGGATACTGTGTGCAAGAAAGTGTTAGAGGGAGGAAGACTTAGAGACAAGTTTGTGCATGCTTGATTGTGCTTTTTTGAAGTACGCTGGTCAAAGGGCAGCACATTCGTAGGCCGCATTGTTATGATCAAAAGCAACACCAACAGCAACAACAACTACATCCTTCGTGGGGCTCATTGAACAAGGGATGGAACTTTTCTTACGCAGCAGCAGCAGCAGCAATGTCGATACGTTGAGCCTTATGGTTGTGATAATGACAGGATCAGTTTTTGCTATTCAACCAATTAGTGTTAGAGTCAAGTATGCTACTGTTTTAAATACATTGCTCTGCACACGTGAATTGTTATTGTCAACAGCAACAACAACATCCTTCGTGGGGGGTTATGTGTGCAAGGATGGGAATTGTCTTTCGCAGCAGCAGCAGCAGCAAGATCAACACATTGTTTTTAAACAAGAGTATTGATACTTGTACATATAGATTATAAAGAGTTAGAGGGAGAAGGTGTGAGAGGGGGAGTGTTAGAGGGAGAAGGTGTAAGAGGTGGAAAGGATAGAGTGGGAAAGTGTTAGAGGGAGAAGGTGTTAGATACGAATAAGTAGATAAGAGAGAGTCGAGAGGGCGGCTGTTTGACGTGCGTTGCCTTGCACACCTGCAGGCAAAACATAAACAATGAATGTTTGTGAAAACCTGTGATCAAAGAATAAAAGGATTGAGACAAGATTGTGCTTGTTTGAAGTACGCTAGTCAAAGGGCAGTACATTCGTAGGCCGCATTGTTATGATCAAAAGCAAAACCAACAACAACAAGAACAACAACATTCGTGAGTGTTATGTAAGCAAGGGATGGGAATTTTTTCGCAGCAGCAGCAACTATATCAACACAAGAATATTGAGACTTTCAGATTTAGTTTGAAATATTATAGGGGGAAGTTGTAAGAGGAGGAAAGTGTTAGAGGGAGAAAGAGAGAGTTAGTATTAGAGAGAGTAGGTGTTAGAGGGGGAAAGTGTTATAGGGGAAAGTGATCCTGCTTGTATTATTATATTAAAACACGCTCCGTTATGCGATTCTATACACGAGCGTCTATGAAATGCAGGTGGTATGTTTATTGATTGTCCCTCCTTCTAACGCACACCCAACTTATTCGCTACTTACGTTTCTAACCTTTATTTGCATATATCTGTTTTGATTATTGCACTGACTTCTGTTACTTTTATAGAGCTAATTAGTATAACTTTTTAATAAACCAATGAACATTTTTTAAGTTGGTGTACTTTGTTAAGAAACTATCAAATTATGTTTTTCTTGTGGGTATGTTTTAATTTTATTTCATGTATATATATATATTTTTATTTTTTTTTTAATAGATTTTTGTAGTATGTTAAATTTAAGATTTATATTAAGCTTGTTCCGTTGAGGGATTTAGCAAACACAAACACCGAACATTAAGATTAATGACAAGCCGGTAGAACACACAAGTCATACTCCATGATTTTGTTTCGGCTTTATAAAATGCTTTTTTAAGTCAGTATTATAAGCCTTAGTTCTAGTACTCACTTGAAAGCTTAACGAAGTTCGTGTAGCTGGTATAATAAATCATGTTTTAACAAACTAATTTTTATCTTAATATTTGTACTTTATCGTTTATTGAGATTATTGTTATTATTATTTTTTTAATCCCCATATATTGGATTTCGTTCTATCTCAGTAATAATTTATTTTGCTTATACATTCTTTAAATTCCTTAAGGTAATCTTTTAGGCTTATCAAATAAGCATTTCCTTAACTTTCCCTCTGCTCGCTTTAAGATTTTCATCAAATGACACTTTTCATATTTAAGATATCCGTCAAACTATTTCTTATACTCAACTAAAATTATTTCATCAAACTCACATATCAAATCAATTTCTAAAATAAAGAAAATGAAAACAGTAAGATGTTCTTAGCAGCTTGATTTTTTTTTTTATAAACGGGTTTTACCAACTCTTTCTAAGTATGCTACCTACGATAAAAATGTATAAAGAATGTGTTTTGTACTCATTTACTGACTTCAAAAATTCTTATATTGACGTTGTATGATACCCTATCTTAATTTGTGTTATATTTAATCGTTTTCTTCAACTTAGTATTCTACAGATTTTTAAACATTTTATGTTATGTAGTTAGCTATTTTGACTAGGCTTTACGCTTAAAACGAGATAGATTGTATTATTGTCCTTAACAAGTTAACTTAATTTTAACAGGGAAATCGATCGGACATTGATTTTTAACTTTATAATTGATTGCTTTAATATATTTCAACTGTCAACCTATGTACATTTCTACTCTTTTAGTGATTATGTTAGATTTTTATATTTCCAAACTCATTGCTTGAACTTACAAAATTTCGTTACTAATTTCTTATAATTGATGGATGGTAATATTTTATTTCATTATTCTCCCCATTTTTCTTGCATTTAATAAGGAAGTGCATTGAACTAGCTTGTCAGTTCGAGATATGAGCCTTACACTGTTTCGAAAAGTATGAATACGTTAAATGTTTTAATTTAAGGGTTAAGTATCTATTAGATGCCATGTTATTAGGGCGTATTTATTCATATAATTATTATAATTATTTCTTAAGGAGACTTATTTTCTTTAGTGCTCAAAACTTATTGTCGCTAAGGGATTTATTTTTTCATGATCTGAGTTATTTATTTAATTCGTGAAACCATTGTATTGTGATTTATTATTCTTGAACCTTTGCATTAATATTGAATTTGGATGGCAAAATACGGTTGTGATGTACTTAAGCTCGAGATGACTTGAGAGTCGGTATTTTGCAAACGGGCGGTAGAGTACTTAAAATTTTTATTTGTAGTGTGTGTTTTTAAAATAATGTACTTTAACTATCACCGGAATGGTTTATACCCACTAAATATTGATATTTTCGGTTTTTTCTTCCTTTGTATTAGTCGTTTTATACACCCTAGCTCTTGATCCTGTTTTTTCGATTTTAGTAGAGTGTTTGATTTTATTTCATACTGTTTGTGGAGGAGGCTCCAAATAATAAGATTTGGTTTAGTAATTGTATAGTAAGATTTATTTTTTTTTTTTTATGTTGGTAAAGCAATAGTTGTATGTTTAACTAATAAGAAGAGCGCAAGCAAGTCATTTACAATAATTTTCACTAACTTAGGATTCATGGTCTTAAGACCGTTTAGACTTCAAGTAGTAAGTAGTAAGCAGTTTTGCTAGACTATATTCTGTTATCAGTATCACTTCAACCTCTGAGAAGATAAGACGTGTTACAACAGAGTCATTACCCCGGCAATCAAACAAGCAAACCAACAACACCGAAACAAACAAACTTCTAACACAAAACGTAAAAGAAAAACAAAAACACCTAACACAGCATCAACAGTTATAGCGGGCACGAGCCCAACAATAACAAACATGCACGAACCACCCGACATAAGAACATACGGAGTCAAATCCAACAACACAAACACAGGCGAACCAAAATACATGCAGATAAAACGAAACGACAACAAAAACTTCGACAATGTTTCACCGTTCGTTATCAAAAAAACTATAGACTTCGCTTGCGACGGTGAAGTCGAATCATGCAAGAAAACAAAAGACGGACTACTCTTAATCAAAACAAAAACACATTACAAGCCATAAAACTGCTGAAACTAAAGCAAATGACAAATATAGAAATCACTGTCACTGAACACAAAACGCTTAACTCCACCAAGGGAGTCATATACAGCAACGACTTACGAAACATAAGCGAAACGGAAATACTACTAGAACTAAAAACACAAAATGTAACAGAAGTTAAAAAAATATTAAAAAAACAATCAACAAATACCAACACCGATGAAAACAACACCACACTCACAGAAACCGGACTTATAATAATCACTTTTGGAACACACAAACTCCCTGAGAAACTAAGAATCGGCTACGAGTCAGTACGCGTCCGCCCATACATCCCACTACCCCTACGATGCAGAAAGTGCCTACGTTTCGGTCACCCAACTACCGTCTGCAAAGGCATTGAGACATGCATAAATTGCTCTAACGCCAAACACACCACCGAAGAAGAAAGATGCCTAAACCAAAAAAGCTGTCTAAATTGCAGCAACAACCCCGACATCGACCACCAGCACAGCCCTCTCGACCGCAAATGCCCCGCCTTCGTCAAAAACCAAGAAATAACCGCCATAAAAATAACAGAAAAGGTAGATCACAAAACTGCACTCAACATCTATCACAACCGGCACGGACAACATGCAAGGCCATCATACGCCAGAACCCTTACCAGCACAACACAACATCCAACCAATACGCAACCACCAAACACACACATGCCTACAAACACTCCGTTAAACACCCAGTCTTCAACCTCAACTAGAACCACACAACATCAAACCATCACTGCAACAACTCCCAGCCAAAGCACACCAGTAACACCATCCCCACCATCTACACACCGATCGGAACCAACCGAACCAGAAGAAATGGACACCGGCAACGCATATCAAACCAACACAACAAAAAAACCATACACATCAATCCTAACCGAAGACTTAAAACTAAAGCTATACTCCAAAGATAAATCTGGTAATCTCTCCACCCCCCTAAAACCCCCAAAAACCAACCCAAAAACAAAAACCAAACCCCCAAGCAAGTCCAAATACGCAAATAATAGCGAAAGCGACTCAATTTAAATAAATTTAATCTTAACCTTAAACTTAACTTACATTAAATTAATATTAAATTCAAACCAAACTTACACAAAAATCAATCGAACATCAAACAACAAAATGCAAAAAATGTCACTCCAAATACTACAATGGAACATTAAAGGTTACACAAATAATTACAATCAACTCCTCATCCTGATAAAAAAATTTTCCCCACACATTATATCACTCCAAGAAACTCATGTACAACACCCCAACAACATACCCACCCCAATTAATTACAAACTACACATAAATAACGCCACCAATAGGTTTGGCGGAGTAGCACTACTAGTACACAAAACTATCCAATACACTAACCTAAACACCCCGAATGACATAGAAACAATAGCCATCAATATACAATCCAAACATAACTTTAACCTTTTTAATACATACATCTCCCCAACCAAAACGGTTACCCACCAAATCCTCGAGAACACCCTAAACACACAACAAACACCCACATTAGTTACCGGCGACTTCAACGGCTGGCACCCGATCTGGGGCTCTCCAACAACAAACAGACGCGGAAAAATAGTCCAAAAATACA
Organism: Scaptomyza flava; assembly: GCA_030179655.1. NCBI lineage: Eukaryota > Metazoa > Arthropoda > Insecta > Diptera > Drosophilidae > Scaptomyza > Scaptomyza flava. The sequence goes on along the minus strand of JARNME010000012.1, from coordinate 43,223,767 downwards.
TAGAAAACTCAAATCTCATGCTACTAAACGACAAATCCCCAACACACTTTTCAACACACAACACTTTCACACACATTGACCTCACACTCTGTACCCCAACAATAGCACCACACACCAAATGGAAAATACTCGACGACCTTCACAGCAGTGACCACTTCCCAATAATAATCTCCATGTTCCCAATAAACAACACATACAAATTCAACAGACCTTTCTTTAAACTAAAAGACGCTGATTGGAATCACTTCAACACACTCACGCACGATATAGATACTGAGTTCCCCCCTTCCGAAAACATAAACAAAGAAGCAGCCCTTATAAATAAAATCATCCTTAAATCCGCAAACAGCAGCATCCCCCAAACCACACCAAATAAACACCCCTACAGAGTCCCCTGGTGGAACAAATCACTTAGCGAACTAAAAAAAGCAAAGCAAACAAACTGGAAACGACTTAACCGCAACATCACATTAGAAAACATAATAAACTACAGAAAAGCAAACGCAAAACTTAAATTTGAAATTAAAAAAAGCAAAAGAGAAGCCACCAACTCTTTCACCTCAACAATACAACCATCAACCCCCTCATCCAAAATTTGGGCCAATATAAGAAGATTCTGTGGACTGAACACAACAAAACAAATTCACACCCTTCTAAATCCGCAAACTAACCAGACAACAACAGATGACAACGAAATAGCTAACGCCCTCGCACAACACTGGTCTCGACTATCCAACGACTCCACCTTCACTCAAGAATTCCGAAACAACAAATACAGAAATAGAACACCCAATCACACACCCTCACCATCAGCCCAAGCAATAGAAGAAAAAATAACCTACATCGAACTAGCCTCAGCACTCCAAACACTCAAAGGATCCACCCCTGGGCTTAACAGAATATCCTACCAAATGATAAAAAACTGCTCACAAAAAACAAAAAACCGAATCACCAACCTTTTTAACACAACTTTCAATAAACACATACCACAATCCTACAAAACCAGCCTTATCATCCCCATACTTAAACCCAAAACCGATAAAACCAAAGCCTCCTCATATAGACCCATCTCCCTAAACTGCACCCTGGCTAAAACCCTGGACAAAATAATTGCTAAAAGAATCTGGTGGTTTGTCACCCAAAACAACTTCCTAAACCCAAACCAATTTGGCTTTAAAAAAGGCAAGTCGACTTCAGACAGTCTACTATACGTAGACTATCTTATAACGAAGTCCCACAAGCACACCTCACTCGTCACTCTTGACTTCTCAAGAGCCTTCGATCGAGTGGGTGTGCACACAATAATTGACCAACTCGAAAAATGGAAAACCGGCCCTAAAATAATAAACTACATAAAAAACTTCATGACAAACAGAAAACTTATTGTACGCTCTGGCCCCCACCACTCCAACTCCTTACCATTACAAAATGGCATCCCACAAGGTTCTCCCATATCCGTTATCCTCTTCCTAATAGCCTACAACAAACTTGCCGATATCATTAGTCTCCACAAAGAAATCAACTTCAACGCATACGCCGACGACTTTTTCCTAATAATTAATTTTAACAAAAGCAAAAACAAAAACTACAACCTTGACAACATACTTCACGAGATAAACAACTGGGGTTCATACTCAGGAGCCTCTTTATCCCTTCCCAAATGCCACCACCTTCACATATGCAAAAAACAAAACTGCAACTCCACCATAAGTTCCAACATCACACAAATCCCAAACGTTACCTCCCTCAAAATTCTTGGCATAACCATCACAAAAAACTACAAATGGAACACCCACATCAACAATCTCCTACCATCCCTCACCCAAAAACTAAACATAATAAAATGCTTAGCCAGTCAAAAATTTAACTGTGACACAACAACACTTCTAAGCATCACCAAAGCCTCCCTAATTAGTAAAATCGACTACGGCCTCTTCCTTTATGGACACGCCCCAAAATCTACCCTAAACAAGTTAAAAACACAATGCAACGCCGGCATACGCCTAGCCCTCGGAGCATACCACTCCACCCCCATCAACAACCTACTCCACGAAGCCAACATCCCAACAATAGAACTAAGACGAGACCTGCAAACTGCAAAACTTTACAAAACCCTCATAAACTCCACTAATACGCCACTTCACAAATTTATTAAGCCCCGTAAACACAAAAAAAAGAATACACCTATCATAGACATCGCAATCAACCTATGCACAAAACTCAATCTACCCTACAGACCACAAAAACCCCCCAAAGACAAGCCCCCTTGGAACATCGACAACTACATTGACATTACACTACAACGACACAAAAAACAATCAACACCACCTGAGACATACCGCAAACTCTTCCAACACTCAAAAAACACCCTGAAAAACTACAGCTTTATATACACAGACGGCTCTAAAATAAACGATACAGTTACATACGCCATAACAACTGAAACCAACATCCTCAAATTCGGCATGCTACCACATTTCTCCTCCACCCTCACCGCTGAAACAATAGGAATCCTGGAAGCCATTAAACACATCAAAAACAAACCAGGAAAATTCATTATTTGCTCCGACTCTCTATCCACATTAAACGCAGTAAAAAACCCGAACAACAACAACACCTACCCAAACAGCATTAGATCCCAAATCCTTTCCCTAGCCCCCAAAATAAAATTAATGTGGATTCCTGGACACACAGGAATAACAGGTAACGAGCTGGCCGACAAAACAGCAAAAACAGCAAACAAAATGCCCCTAATCCTTACCCCAAACATAAACCAAACAGACATAAATAGGTACCTTAAACAAATATTCGAAACGCAACATAAAGGTAACATCGCAAACTGCAGCCAATGGTACCGTACCTCAAACCCAAACAACACACACATCCATGACTACCTCAACACACTAAAACTAAACAGACTCGACCAAACCAAAATTATCAGACTCCGACTGGGACACACAAAACTGACACACCAACACTACCTTAACACCAACATACCACCATCCTGCCCTTTCTGCCACGACAACAACGCACCCACCATCCCACACCTACTACAATCATGCCCTGCGCTCACGCCACTGATCCAAAAAACATTCAACAACACAAACCCTATCGACATCCTCAGCAACCTCAACTCAACCAACCTACCCAAAATCTTATCCTTCCTAAAAACATCCAACATCTACCACCAAATATAAAAACAAACAAAAATATATACAACAACAATGTAAACAATAATGTAAATATGTAAAAATGTAAATAATAATAATATTAATTATTAATAACAAACCTAAATTAAGAAAGCTCACATAGCCAAAGGCCTCGTAGCCAGTGCTATTACCAAATAGTTAGTCTTAGTTTTTTAAATTAGCCTAACTCTAATAATAATAATATAATATTCTGTTATGATTCTTGTGGATTATAATTCGTACATTGAAAGAGCGAGATAAAGCTGTTCTTGTTTAGGTCCATTTTCCTTTACATATAATACGGCAGGGAGTAAGATTTAAAAGTAGTATGTCATTCCATTGCTATTTAATTTTTTTTTATTATTTTATGTTATTTGACTTTATATATTGCCTTTAAATTTAAGGGTTTTGCCTATCAATTTTTGAACCGAGTCATAGTATTTTTTTTTCTGTGCTGCATAAACGAAAGCATGCTTGATCCCAGATATGTTTATTCTTAATCAATATGTAGATCAACACCGTAGGCTTTCAAGTACTATATGTCTGTCTCTATATTTTATCAGCTTTTAGGTATTGAGATTAAATTTTGCTCAGAATCTAATCGCTGACTTAAACACATGAGTGTTACAACTTTCACACTTAAGGAGCATCAGATCTTTTCGTTTCAAAGTGTTTACTATTTGACGCTTTTAAGAACAATTTGCTTGCCTGAGCTAGGTAGGTTATACAGTTAAAACAATTAGTGGAAAGACGGAACTGTCTTATAGAATTTCTTCAATATTATTAGTTGGTTCTTTCCGTTTCGCATTTTATCACGCACTTTGAGATTATTATATTACTTAATGGAATGTGCTCTATGTTCCTGATTGTTTGCTGATTATTGTTCTTAATTATTATTTTGTTTATTTATTTCTTTTGCTTCTCATATAGTATTTTTCCCTTATGTTTCTTTTTTATTGCGCTCCACTTCTAAACTTACTTTAATAATTTTCGATGTTTCCTACAATTTATATTAAATCGTCCTTTATTTGACAAAAACTGGGCTGAAGCCAATTAATCTATCAAACTGATGGAAGGGAATAGTTGTGTTTATTTTTCATTTAAAAATAAAAATAGGCTGTTATACGGGTACACAAAATATTTACTTATATTAAATTAAAAGTACTGTCACTGTTTACGACAGCCTGGCATCCTAAAGAGACTCAATCGCTCACCATCATCACTTGACACCCCACCCTCCCATACGACGAAGCGATCCTCACCTGGACCATCAATCGTACACACATAATTAACTTTTACCTATATAATGTACGGTTTGCAAGTAGGCGCCTTATTTGAATAGTATTTCATTGTTCTACTCTGTACCGATTTTGGATCCCCTGATTTATATTATTTCCAGCTACTTTCCAAGGCTCACACCTTTAACTTTTAACACACCAGCCCACAAAACATATAATTTGGATATAAAAACATTAGACAACGACATCAAGCACCAAGAGCTATTAAAAAAATTTATAAAGTATTCGAAGGAAATTTGATCGAACAATGTAACACCCAAAATATTTATTATGGTTTACATTAAATCATGAAGTCATAATCGAGTCTACTACGTACTTCACATTTTTTCATGAGTTGTTCCCATCTAAAACCCCTATCAATTTATCCGTTTTTTCTTATTATTATTTTTTCAACCAAGTAAGTGCGTACCTGTTTTTTTCAATTTTATCTCTCTAGAAAATGTCTGTAAGTTCGGTAGCCTCACACTCATTCAATATGTTTGTTATAGGGATTTTGTATTGTATTTCTATTATTGTACATTTTAAGTTTTCCGGTTTGGTGAGTAGCTCTTCTCAATTAAGTATTATGTTTGCTTATACACACATAATCATTTATTTAGATTTTTGTCTGACTAATAAAAATGTCTTCAAATCTTTTAAAAATTTAAGGATTTACTTTTATATATGGAATTTGGGCTGTCCTATTATATCGCTGATTGTTCTAACTAAACAATTGATTGAACACTACCTCCATAATGTCTTTTAAACGTATCTTTGATTGAGTTTTCGATAATAACTTCTTATTAATTTTTTTAGATCGTACCCGAGTCACGTAAATATTGCAGGGTACGTAAAAATTAGCACGCAAACAAGATTGAGGGCAGAGACACTCCCAAAAGGCTTTGAGCAGAGGGTGAAGTAGAAAAAGGAACAATAAGGTAGGAGCTAACGAACAGCGAGAGTCTTTAGATGGAAGCGAGCTGAACGAAGACATCTGACAAATGTTTATCGGGAGAAAGAATCCTCCTTTCACATTATAGCAGTATGCGTAGCCTTAGCAAGGAACAAATTTTATTGTCTTAGAACAACATATCAACCGTATTAAAGGCTAAGAGACCCTCAACTCATCATAAATACTTGATTTCGTACAGTTTCCATGTCCGGTGGAAGAGTCATAGAACTAGAAGGGGGGGCACCACAGACCTCTCAGTTACCAAATCATTCATCGACGATTAAGGTTTATACAGGCAGGAGACATATTATTCTATTATTGATTCCCCTTTATGTTTAATTTTTTTTTATTAAAAAGTTGTTACTATTCTACTGACTTTTATTGATTTTTTATTAATTTTGTATTATCTTCTCGGAAATTTAATTTCCGTTTATTTTTCTTCACAAAGTAGTTTACATCTGTCAGCAATGTCAATTTGTGATTTTTTTTCTAAAAACTTTTTGAGATTCGAATCTATTTTTTTAAAGCCAACAAAAGTACTGACGCAATACTGCTGCGTTTTGTACTATAACTTGAATTTAACATTTAAATGAAAGAACAAGTCCACAATCTTGGCGATTAAAAACCGGGACTTAAAAGTACGCTGTTGAACAGAGTAAAGTACTCCTTGCAAAGTGAGGCAGCGGTGGCCATCTGACGTTTTCAGGCAAATATTTTCTCTTTCAACTCCAATTCTAGAACTCATACAATAACCTTGAAAAGAGGTAAGCCCAAAATACATGGAACTAGTGGCAGTGCAATATGCACATATAACAGTCCACCAGTTTAACATCTATCAACAACCTGTTTTAAAAACAGCTTGCTGTTAGCTGTTATTTTTATATAACAGTCAAACAACAACCTGTTTTTAAACCTGAAAAATCCGTGTTTTTAGCAGCAAAATTTACACCCCCCCTCCCCACAACTGTTTTCAAACCGGAAAAATTGCAGTCAAACAACAACCTGATTCTTGAAAACCACAAAAATAACAGCTTAACAGCCCCAGTATTTAAAACCAGAAAAAATAACAGCTCTCTATTTTAAACAGTTAAACAAAAACCGGTTTCTTAAACCGAAATAAACCTGTTTTTAACAGCTAAACTGCAGCCGGTTTTTTTGTACCGGTAAAATAACCGCTCTCTGTTTTAAACAGCTAAATAACAACCTGTTTCTTAAAAACATCAAAAATAACAGCAAAACAAGAAGCTGTTTCTGAAAAGCATGAAAAATAACAGCAAAACAGCACCCGGTTTTTCAAACGTAAAAAATAGCAGCTTCCTGTTTTAAACAGTTAAACAACAACCGGTTTCTAAAACCGAAAAAAAAACGTGTTTTTAACAGCAAAACTGCCACCAGTTCCATGTATTTTGGGCTTACCTCTTTTCAAGGTTATTGTATGAGTTCTAGAATTGGAGTTGAAAGAGAAAATATTTGCCTGAAAACGTCAGATGGCCACCGCTGCCTCACTTTGCAAGGAGTACTTTACTCTGTTCAACAGCGTACTTTTAAGTCCCGGTTTTTAATCGCCAAGATTGTGGACTTGTTCTTTCATTTAAATGTTAAATTCAAGTTATAGTACAAAACGCAGCAGTATTGCGTCAGTACTTTTGTTGGCTTTAAAAAAATAGATTCGAATCTCAAAATTTTTTAGAAAAAAAATCACAAATTGACATTGCTGACAGATGTAAACTACTTTGTGAAGAAAAACAAACGGAAATTAAATTTCCGAGAAGATAATACAAAATTAATAAAAAATCAATAAAAGTCAGTAGAATAGTAACAACTTTTTAATAAAAAAAATTAAACATAAAGGGGAATCAATAATAGAATAATATGTCTCCTGCCTGTATAAACCTTAATCGTCGATGAATGATTTGGTAACTGAGAGGTCTGTGGTGCCCCCCCTTCTAGTTCTATGACTCTTCCACCGGACATGGAAACTGTACGAAATCAAGTATTTATGATGAGTTGAGGGTCTCTTAGCCTTTAATACGGTTGATATGTTGTTCTAAGACAATAAAATTTGTTCCTTGCTAAGGCTACGCATACTGCTATAATGTGAAAGGAGGATTCTTTCTCCCGATAAACATTTGTCAGATGTCTTCGTTCAGCTCGCTTCCATCTAAAGACTCTCGCTGTTCGTTAGCTCCTACCTTATTGTTCCTTTTTCTACTTCACCCTCTGCTCAAAGCCTTTTGGGAGTGTCTCTGCCCTCAATCTTGTTTGCGTGCTAATTTTTACGTACCCTGCAATATTTACGTGACTCGGGTACGATCTAAAAAATTAATAAGAAGTTATTATCGAAAACTCAATCAAAGATACGTTTAAAAGACATTATGGAGGTAGTGTTCAATCAATTGTTTAGTTAGAACAATCAGCGATATAATAGGACAGCCCAAATTCCATATATAAAAGTAAATCCTTAAATTTTTAAAAGATTTGAAGACATTTTTATTAGTCTGACAAAAATCTAAATAAATGATTATGTGTGTATAAGCAAACATAATACTTAATTGAGAAGAGCTACTCACCAAACCGGAAAACTTAAAATGTACAATAATAGAAATACAATACAAAATCCCTATAACAAACATATTGAATGAGTGTGAGGCTACCGAACTTACAGACATTTTCTAGAGAGATAAAATTGAAAAAACAGGTACGCACTTACTTGGTTGAAAAATAATAATAAGAAAAAACGGATAAATTGATAGGGGTTTTAGATGGGAACAACTCATGGAAAATGTGAAGTACGTAGTAGACTCGATTATGACTTCATGATTTAATGTAAACCATAATAAATATTTTGGGTGTTACATTGTTCGATCAAATTTCCTTCGAATACTTTATAAATTTTTTTAATAGCTCTTGGTGCTTGATGTCGTTGTCTAATGTTTTTATATCCAAATTATATGTTTTGTGGGCTGGTGTGTTAAAAGTTAAAGGTGTGAGCCTTGGAAAGTAGCTGGAAATAATATAAATCAGGGGATCCAAAATCGGTACAGAGTAGAACAATGAAATACTATTCAAATAAGGCGCCTACATGCAAACCGTACATTATATAGGTAAAAGTTAATTATGTGTGTACGATTGATGGTCCAGGTGAGGATCGCTTCGTCGTATGGGAGGGTGGGGTGTCAAGTGATGATGGTGAGCGATTGAGTCTCTTTAGGATGCCAGGCTGTCGTAAACAGTGACAGTACTTTTAATTTAATATAAGTAAATATTTTGTGTACCCGTATAACAGCCTATTTTTATTTTTAAATGAAAAATAAACACAACTATTCCCTTCCATCAGTTTGATAGATTAATTGGCTTCAGCCCAGTTTTTGTCAAATAAAGGACGATTTAATATAAATTGTAGGAAACATCGAAAATTATTAAAGTAAGTTTAGAAGTGGAGCGCAATAAAAAAGAAACATAAGGGAAAAATACTATATGAGAAGCAAAAGAAATAAATAAACAAAATAATAATTAAGAACAATAATCAGCAAACAATCAGGAACATAGAGCACATTCCATTAAGTAATATAATAATCTCAAAGTGCGTGATAAAATGCGAAACGGAAAGAACCAACTAATAATATTGAAGAAATTCTATAAGACAGTTCCGTCTTTCCACTAATTGTTTTAACTGTATAACCTACCTAGCTCAGGCAAGCAAATTGTTCTTAAAAGCGTCAAATAGTAAACACTTTGAAACGAAAAGATCTGATGCTCCTTAAGTGTGAAAGTTGTAACACTCATGTGTTTAAGTCAGCGATTAGATTCTGAGCAAAATTTAATCTCAATACCTAAAAGCTGATAAAATATAGAGACAGACATATAGTACTTGAAAGCCTACGGTGTTGATCTACATATTGATTAAGAATAAACATATCTGGGATAAAGCATGCTTTCGTTTATGCAGCACAGAAAAAAAAATACTATGACTCGGTTCAAAAATTGATAGGCAAAACCCTTAAATTTAAAGGCAATATATAAAGTCAAATAACATAAAATAATAAAATAAAAATTAAATAGCAATGGAATGACATACTACTTTTAAATCTTACTCCCTGCCGTATTATATGTAAAGGAAAATGGACCTAAACAAGAACAGCTTTATCTCGCTCTTTCAATGTACGAATTATAATCCACAAGAATCATAACAGAATATAGTCTAGCAAAACTGCTTACTACTTACTACTTGAAGTCTAAACGGTCTTAAGACCATGAATCCTAAGTTAGTGAAAATTATTGTAAATGACTTGCTTGCGCTCTTCTTATTAGTTTAACATACAACTATTGCTTTACCAACATAAAAAAAGAAAAATAAATCTTACTATACAATTATTAAACCAAATCTTATTATTTGGAGCCTCCTCCACAAACAGTATGCAATAAAATCAAACACTCTACTAAAATCGAAAAAACAGGATCAAGAGCTAGGGTGTATAAAACGACTAATACAAAGGAAGAAAAAACCGAAAATATCAATATTTAGTGGGTATAAACCATTCCGGTGATAGTTAAAGTACATTATTTTAAAAACACACACTACAAATAAAAATTTTAAGTACTCTACCGCCCGTTTTGCAAAATACCGACTCTCAAGTCATCTCGAGCTTAAGTACATCACAACCGTATTTTGCCATCCAAATTCAATATTAATGCAAAGGTTCAAGAATAATAAATCACAATACAATGGTTTCACGAATTAAATAAATAACTCAGATCATGAAAAAATAAATCCCTTAGCGACAATAAGTTTTGAGCACTAAAGAAAATAAGTCTCCTTAAGAAATAATTATAATAATTATATGAATAAATACGCCCTAATAACATGGCATCTAATAGATACTTAACCCTTAAATTAAAACATTTAACGTATTCATACTTTTCGAAACAGTGTAAGGCTCATATCTCGAACTGACAAGCTAGTTCAATGCACTTCCTTATTAAATGCAAGAAAAATGGGGAGAATAGTGAAATAAAATATTACCATCCATCAATTATAAGAAATTAGTAACGAAATTTTGTAAGTTCAAGCAATGAGTTTGGAAATATAAAAATCTAACATAATCACTAAAAGAGTAGAAATGTACATAGGTTGACAGTTGAAATATATTAAAGCAATCAATTATAAAGTTAAAAATCAATGTCCGATCGATTTCCCTGTTAAAATTAAGTTAACTTGTTAAGGACAATAATACAATCTATCTCGTTTTAAGCGTAAAGCCTAGTCAAAATAGCTAACTACATAACATAAAATGTTTAAAAATCTGTAGAATACTAAGTTGAAGAAAACGATTAAATATAACACAAATTAAGATAGGGTATCATACAACGTCAATATAAGAATTTTTGAAGTCAGTAAATGAGTACAAAACACATTCTTTATACATTTTTATCGTAGGTAGCATACTTAGAAAGAGTTGGTAAAACCCGTTTATAAAAAAAAAATCAAGCTGCTAAGAACATCTTACTGTTTTCATTTTCTTTATTTTAGAAATTGATTTGATATGTGAGTTTGATGAAATAATTTTAGTTGAGTATAAGAAATAGTTTGAAGGATATCTTAAATATGAAAAGTGTCATTTGATGAAAATCTTAAAGCGAGCAGAGAGAAAGTTAAGGAAATGCTTATTTGATAAGCCTAAAAGATTACCTTAAGGAATTTAAAGAATGTATAAGCAAAATAAATTATTACTGAGATAGAACGAAATCCAATATATGGGGATTAAAAAAATAATAATAACAATAATCTCAATAAACGATAAAGTACAAATATTAAGATAAAAATTAGTTTGTTAAAACATGATTTATTATACCAGCTACACGAACTTCGTTAAGCTTTCAAGTGAGTACTAGAACTAAGGCTTATAATACTGACTTAAAAAAGCATTTTATAAAGCCGAAACAAAATCATGGAGTATGACTTGTGTGTTCTACCGGCTTGTCATTAATCTTAATGTTCGGTGTTTGTGTTTGCTAAATCCCTCAACGGAACAAGCTTAATATAAATCTTAAATTTAACATACTACAAAAATCTATTAAAAAAAAAATAAAAATATATATATATACATGAAATAAAATTAAAACATACCCATAAGAAAAACATAATTTGATAGTTTCTTAACAAAGTACACCAACTTAAAAATGTTCATTGGTTTATTAAAAAGTTATACTAATTAGCTCTATAAAAGTAACAGAAGTCAGTGCAATAATCAAAACAGATATATGCAAATAAAGGTTAGAAACGTAAGTAGCGAATAAGTTGGGTGTGCGTTAGAAGGAGGGACAATCAATAAACATACCACCTGCATTTCATAGACGCTCGTGTATAGAATCGCATAACGGAGCGTGTTTTAATATAATAATACAAGCAGGATCACTTTCCCCTATAACACTTTCCCCCTCTAACACCTACTCACTCTAATACTAACTCTCTCTTTCTCCCTCTAACACTTTCCTCCTCTTACAACTTCCCCCTATAATATTTCAAACTAAATCTGAAAGTCTCAATATTCTTGTGTTGATCTAGTTGCTGCTGCTGCGAAAAAATTCCCATCCCTTGCTTACATAACACTCACGAATGTTGTTGTTCTTGTTGTTGTTGGTTTTGCTTTTGATCAAAACAATTCGGCCTACGAATGTACTGCCCTTTGACTAGCGTACTTCAAACAAGCACAATCTTGTCTCAATCCTTTTATTCTTTGATCACAGGTTTTCACAAACATTCATTGTTTATGTTTTGCCTGCAGGTGTGCAAGGCAACGCACGTCAAACAGCCGCCCTCTCGACTCTCTCTTATCTACTTATTCGTATCTAACACCTTCTCCCTCTAACACTTTCCCACTCTATCCTTTCCACCTCTTACACCTTCTCCCTCTTACACTCCCCCTCTCACACCTTCTCCCTCTAACTCTTTATAATCTATATGTACAAGTATCAATACTCTTGTTTAAAAACAATGTGTTGATCTTGCTGCTGCTGCTGCTGCGAAAGACAATTCCCATCCTTGCACACATAACCCCCCACGAAGGATGTTGTTGTTGCTGTTGACAATAACAATTCACGTGTGCAGAGCAATGTATTTAAAACAGTAGCATACTTGACTCTAACACTAATTGGTTGAATAGCAAAAACTGATCCTGTCATTGTCACAACCATAAGGCTCAACGTATCGACATTGCTGATGCTGCTGCTGCGTAAGAAAAGTTCCATCCCTTGTTCAATGAGCCCCACGAAGGATGCAGTTGTTGTTACTGTTGGTGTTGCTTTTGATCATAACAATGCGGCCTACGAATGTGCTGCCCTTTGACCAGCGTACTTCAAAAAAGCACAATCAAGCATGCACAAACTTGTCTCTAAGTCTTCCTCCCTCTAACACTTTCTTGCACACAGTATCCTTCTAACACTATCCCCCTCTAACTCTTTCCTCCTCTAACACCTTCTCCCTCTAACACTTTCCCACTCTATCCTTTCCCTGTCTTACACCTTCTCCCTCTCACACTCCTCCTCTTACACCTTTTCCCTCTAACTCTTTATAATCTAAATGTACAAGTATCAATACTCTTGTTTAAAAACAGTGTGTTGATCTTGCTGCTGCTGCCGCTGCGAAAGAAAATTCCCATCATTGCACACATAACGCCCCCACGAAGGTTGTAGTTGTTGTTGCTGATGGTGTTGCTTTTGATCATAACAATGCGGCCTACGAATGTACTGCCCTTTGACTAGCGAACTTCAAAAAAACACAATCTTGTCTCAATCCTTTTATTTTTTGATCACTGGTTTTCACAATCATAAACATTCATTGTTAATTTTTTGCCTGCAGGTGTGCAAGACAACGCACGTCAAACAGGTGCCCTCTCGAATCTCTCTTATCTACTTATTCGTAGCTAAGAAACCTGCTCATAGTTGACTCTCTCTCTCTCTCTCTCTCTCTTATCTACTAACTTGTAGCTAAGTAACCTGTGCACACTTGACTCTAGCATTTAATAGTTTCATAGACAATGTACTTTGCTCACTGAACCTCACGGACGGTGATACCTATAACACCTTCTCCCTTTTAACACTTTCCCCCTCTTACACCTTCTCCCTCTAACACTCCCCCTCTTAAACCTTCTCCCTCTAACTCTTTATAATCTAAATGTATAAGTATCAATACTCTTGTTTAAAAACAATGTGTTGATCTTGCTGCTGCTACCGCTGCGAAAGAAAATTCCCACCCTTGCACACATAACGTCCCCACGAAGGTTGTAGTTGTTGTTGCTGTTGACAATATCAATGAACGTGTGCAGCGCAACGTACTTAAAACAGGAGCACACTTGACTCTAACACTAATTGGTTAAATAGTTAAAACTGATCCTCTCATTCACACAGTCATAAAGACCAACGTATTGATCCTGCCGCTGCTGCTGCTGCTGCGTAGGAAAATTTGCATCCCTTGTTCACAGAACTCCACGAATCTGTATGTTCTTGATGTTGATGCTGTTGATCATAAAAATGCAACGTACATCGAACAAGCGTTCGCTTTTCTCTATTTTCTATCCTTCCTTCCTTTGCACACTGCTACTCATGACCATAAACATTCATTCTTTATTGCTTGCTTTCAGGTTAACAATGCAACGCACTTCAAACAGGCACCCTCTCGACTCTCTCTTATCTATCCTTTCTTCCTCTGCACACTGCACCTCATAACCGTAAACAGATTTACAATGCCACGCACGCCAAAGAGGCGCACAATTGACTCTAACACTAGTTAGGTAAATAGCCAAATCTGTTACTCTGATCACCTGCTTGCAGGTTAACAATGCAACGCACTTCAAACAGGCACCCTCTCGACTCTCTTTTATCTACCCTTTCTTCCTGTGCACACTGCACCTCATGACCATAAACAGATTTATAATGCCACGCACGTCAAAGAGGCGCACAATTGACACTAACACTAATTAGGTAAATAGCCAAATCTGTTCACCTGTTTGCAGGTGTATAATGCAACGCAGGTTTAACAGGCGCGCACTTGACTCCAAATCCTTTGATCACTAATTCTCACAGATGCTGCTGGTAAAGTGGTGGCCTAGGAATGTTAATCCTTTGTTCTCCACATTAGGCTAATCAAAGGAGGGATACGATCGTGGGAAAAAGGGTCATAAATTATGATATGGAAGGGGGTAATAAAAGTGTCAATAAAAAAGGGTCAAAGATCAAGGGGGCGATAAAAGGGTCATAAAATTAATGGGGGGTAATTAAACTGTCAAAAAGAAAAGTCATAAATTGACGCAGAACCCCCAGTTCCCTACTACTGCTGCGCTTAACGTATATGTCGTAGAACTGCTGTTAAGAATACTGTTAGAGTTAAGTTACATAGACACGTCAGAGTTAAGAGTACTATTAGTGCTAAGTCATGTAGACACGTCAGCGTTATGAATACAGTTAGTGTTAAGTAACGTTTTAATAAATGAAAAAGGAGACAACGAGAGTATGCATCATGAATTGGTAGATACTCAAAGGCGAGGTCCGAGAGTGATAGCTATACGGACTGAGTGTGGCGCGGATGTTCTAGAAGAAAGTCAGTGTGAACGAGGTGATAGACGAGAACGCACGCGACTCACTACGCTTTTGAAAAGAAGAAAGTACAAGCAATACAAGAAACATGGACAATACCAATATTCCCTCGGCTCCTACATCAGAAGTGGGATCGCCACAACTACAGCATCCTGGAAATATATTGCAAGTGTTGGAACAGCAGAATATGAAGTTTTTGGAACTGCTGAAGGCAATTAAGACGCCAGCAGCAACAACAACTGCAAAAAATAATTTTGTGACGCTGCCTACGTTTAACCCCGATGTCGCTGATGCCGACGCCGCAGCTTGGTGCAAAACTGCGAGCATGATTTTGGCAGAGCATCCATTGGAGGGCAGTGCATTGGTGATGACGCTTAGCAAATCGTTAATTGGAAGCGCATCACAATGGCTGTCACAAATCAGTTTTGGTGGAATGACGTGGCCTCAGTTTCAAGAACTGTTCGTGCAACGATACGAAGGCATAGAGACGCCAGCCTCCATTTTGTTTAATGTATTAAACGGACGGCCGAGTGCAAACGAGTGCTTGTCGGTGTATTGTAGCCGCATAGTGACGTCATTGCTGACGAAATGGAGCACTATGACAACTGAGGAGATGGCAGTATCGCTTGTGATGGCACATGCATCGCAAATCGACACTAGGCTTCAAAACTTACTGTACACGAAAGCGATTAAGACGCGCAGTCGTCAAGCCTTTGCTTCGAGCGGACGTGTTCTTTTTTTTCGCAATGTTTCGCAGCTGTGTCGAGTGCAAAGCTGAAGTGACGCCGAGTCATCTTCGATGCTTTGAAGCGGTGCAATGCGCTTCTCTTTGTCGGAGAGTGTTTCACTTGTCCTGCATTGAACTGTCTTCTGATATTATTAAAACATTAACAATGTCGCCCAATCTCTTGTGGCAGTGTGATTATTGCCTTATGTGTAATGATTCGCATGTTAAAATAGATGAGCTGTGCGCGAAAATCAATAATCTTGAAAAGCTCTACAAAGATTTAAATAACAAACTCAATAAGTCAAATAGAGCTGGTTCAGCAACAGACTCTCTTTCACCTACGGCTCAACAAGACGTAACTGCAATCAGGGTTATTGAACCTACTCAATTGGTTGTCAGCGAGAGTGATGCACTCTCTCATCAAGGTGACGATTTTGTCACTGTGCGGAGCCGACGAAAGAGACGTGCTAAAAACAACAATAAGCGCGTTGTTGGCATTGCTCCCGCGTTTGATGGGCTGGAGGTGAAGCAGAGCTTGGCATATTTACACATTGGTAAATTTTCAGCTGCAACGCAACCAGAGGCGGTGTTGAAATTTGTCTCCGAAAATTTGAAAGTGCAATCTGATACGCTTAAATGTTTTAAGCTTGTCAAGAGGGATGCTGACGCTGATTTATTGCACTTTGTCAACTTTAAGCTTGGAGTTCCGGAACAGCATCTATCAACTATATATAACAATTCCTTTTGGCCTCTTGGTGTTAGAGTCACTAGATTTGTAAATAAGCCGCGGCCTGATAAAGACAATACGCCGGTTAATTTGGAAAACTTGGACCACCCACGGACATCCACACCAATTCCTCAACATCATAGTTTGGTTTCATCAAAAAACCCCTAAGTTTCGGCGCCACTGGTTGTTTTGAGGTTGCTGCTTACGCACTCACATCTGCATGTGCTAAACAACAACAAATACCAGCTGCGCGATTTGCGCGAGAGCATAATCCCGCTCGTGCGCTCTTGACTTTGGACATTTATCAATTTTCGCTTCTACTGCACTCTCGATCGTCGCTTGGACAACAACAACAACAGGTGTTATCACTGCTTGCCCTTTGCGGCGTTCATAATGCTTTGGATGCTGTGGACTTCTTTCATCGGCACCCACTCTTTTTCGCTGCTCTATCATCTGTTAAGTTTTTGAGTGAGTTAACTTGCGCTTACAAGTTGTGAATGCTAAGCCAGTTGTGAATGAGCATTATTCTTACATTCTTCCTTTGCTGTCACCGCAAGTATTTATGCGCCATACGCATTATACTTCTCACTTGCCTACATGTGTTAACGCTCATGGGTGTAAGCATAATTCAAGTACTAGTTCTTTGAGAATATTTTTCCAAAATGTTGCTGGCATGCGGACCAAATCGCATGATGTTCGTATGGCTACCTCTGATTCTGATTTTGACGTCATAGTATTGGTTGAGACTTGGCTCAATCCTAATTTCTTTGACGGTGAATATTTTGATACCCAGCTCTTCCATGTCTTCCGGAAAGACAGAGACACTGTAAGTACACAGTGCTCGAGGGGTGGTGGTGTTATTGTTGCTGTGCGGCAGTATCTGCGCTGTTGCTCAGTAAATCTTAGCAATAATGATCCAGTTTTAGACCAGCTTGCGATTAATATTATTTATTTGTGCATCTTATGTTCCACCAAATAGCCCACTTGAATTGTATGAAGCACATATTGCAAATGTGGCCTCCATTCATTTTGGATTAAAGGCTTCTCAAAGTCTTTGTGTTTTAGGAGATTTTAATCTTGGAAGGCTGGGTTGGGCTCCCTCATTGGATGACTCTACTATGCTCCCTTGTAATGATCATTTACTGCACGAAATTGCTCTGCTAGATGACCTATTCAGTATGGGTTTGGTGCAGATTAATAATGTGTTCAATAAATTGCACAAAATTCTTGATTTGGTTTTTGTCTCTATAGAAAATAGGTTTTCCATAAACCTTTGTCCGGCTCCGCTTACTCCTTGTGATATGCACCATGAACCTATTCTATTAACATTAGAGACATACAATTTTAGAGCTACTCCGCATTCTTTCAATAATATTAAATATATCTTTACGCAATCTAATATTATAAGCATTAAGAATTCCATTTTAAGCATTAATTGGGATAGAATCTTATCGCAACTTGATCTCGAGGGCGCTTACGACATGTTTTTAAGTTTATTAAAGCTGATAATGGCAAATAATTCCACTATTAAAAAGTACAACCCGAGGTTACCTTGGTATACTGCTGGCTTGAAAAAATTGAAAAATCTTCGCAATAAATATTTTAAAAGATATGCTATTTCCCTGAATACTTTTGATTTGGAGCGCTATAAGCTTCATAAGCGTGAATTTGAATTTCTAAATAAATTTCTTTACAATCAATACATCACTGAAGTGGAATCAAGTGTAAAGCTTAATCCTAAATCGTTTTGGTCATTTCTTAGAGCTAAAAAGGGTTGCTCAGCCATCCCGTCTTCTATGACTTTAGGCTCGCATACTGTTAGCTCTGATGCCTCAATTGCTGAACTGTTTGCTCAATTCTTTAGTTCTAACTTTGAGCCAGGTTGTAGTTGGCATGATTCGTATATTCTTTCAAAAATACCAACGTTATTCAATATGGGTAACTTGCAGGTGTCGAGTAATGACATAATTGCAGTTTTGTCTGATTTTAACTCTTCAATCATTCCGGATAGTGATGGAATCTCCTCGTTTATCCTTAAAGCTTGTGGAATTGAGCTCTGTGAGCCACTCAGAATGCTATTCTCTAAGTCCCTCTTGACAGGCACATTTATTAAGGCGTGGAAGTCGGGATTGGTGACGCCGGTTCATAAGAATTCGTCAAAAAGCCTAATAGGCAATTATAGAGCTATCGCAAAACTAAGCAATGTCTCAAAATTATTTGAGCGTGTAGTTGCAAAGCGACTTACATTTCTTTTTAAGTCTTATATTTGTTTTAACCAGCATGGTCTTATGAATGGCAGATCTACTGTGACGCATTAACTCTCGTGCATTAACTCTCTTGAAAATCGGTTACAAGTCGACACCATCTATACAGATTTTGCTAAAGCCTTTGATAAGGTTTGTCATAATGCGCTTTTGGCAAAGCTATCCCAAGCAGGGATCCACTCATCCCTTCTGGTTTGGTTTCGATCATACCTTGATTCGCGTTCTTATCGTGTGGTAGTTAATGGAAAATTTTCAAGGCCCTACATTGCACCTTCTGGCCTTCCACAAGGTAGTGTCCTTGGACCCATCTTGTTTAAATTTTTTATAAATGATATTTCCTCCTGCCTTAAGCACACATGTCATCTCTTATATGCTGATGATCTTAAATTGTTTAAAATTATTAAATCGTCAGCTGACTGTGTTGACCTCCAGGAGGATTTACACAGAGTTTGCTCATGGTGCCTGCAAAACCTTCTTCCACTCAATGTCGCAAAATGCTTTTTTGTACGCTATTCTAGAGCTCATAACCCAATAACATTTTCCTATTCGTTAGGTGGTTCGCTTCTATCTAGCAGAGGTGAATCGCTTGACCTTGGAGTCCTCTTTGATTCTAAATTCAGTTTTGTAAAACATATTGATTACATTCTGCCGAAAGCATATGCCATGTTGGCTTTCGTTAGACGCAATTCGGCCCAATTTACTGATCCGTATACAAGGATATGTTTGTATTCAGCATTTGTGCGCTTTAAACTTGAATATAGCTCTTTAATCTGGAGTCCATACACCTCAATTCATATAAATAGACTCGAACGTGTACAAAAATTTTTTTTAAAATTTGCTTTGCATCCTCTTGGGTTTCGTGAACCGTCACCTAGTTATACTGATAGATGTCGCCTTGTGCGGCTTTCATCTTTAGAGGAAAGACGTACGATAGCGGCATTGTCGTTTTTGAACGATATTATTGTTGGAAGGATTGATTGTCCTGACCTGCTTTCTTTAATAATGTTTTTCACCCCATCAAGGTGTCTCAGGGTTGTAAATACATTCTTTTTAAGCACTCTCCGCACCAACTATGGTGTAAATGAGCCTATTTCTAGGACACTAAGTATTTATAATTCGCTGCCAGTCGAGTTGCGCTTCGATTTTATTCATAATTCTAACTCTATTAAGCATCTACTTAAGCAGTATTTTTTAAGATGATGTTTGGAGTTCTTATTGTTTGTTGTTTAGTGTTAATTAGTTATAAGTTAATATACCAGAACGGAGAACTGTGTTGCTCTTTGGTAGTTTGGAGTAAATAAATAAATAAATAAATTGCAACAACAACTTAAAGCACTCACAATTGGCAAGCGTGTTGAAGGCCCTAGTTACAATCATGGTCCGGAACCAAAAAAACAGAAGATGCAACTTCCAATCAAGTGTCATCATTGTAATGGGTTGGGACACAAAATACGTGATTGCCGCAAAAGGATTGCAGAAGAGAAGAGCGGACTAACACCAAAGCCAACATATAACAGGACGGCGCCTGGGCGAGACCGATTAGGTGTGAGGTGTTACAGGTGTGGCAATGTAGGACACATTGCTACCAATTGCACCAAGGGTACAGTTCCAGCAGGTGGTAACACCGAGAAGCGAGTCGACGTGTGTACGGTATCGAAGCCACTGGGAGTTCTGCATCAAAATGGTGTGCCGTTCCAATTTTTCTTCGACTCCGGTGCGGAATGCTCAATAATTAAGGTGAAATTGAGTAACAAGATTGCCGGCAAACGATATTATAATATTGTAATATTAAGAGGCATAGGAGAAAATGTTGTCAAAAGCACTTTGCAAATTTTGGCCAACTTTAAAATATCTGAATTTTATTTGGAAATCCTATTTCACGTTGTAAATGATGACTGCCTTAAGCACGATTTAATGATTGGCCGTGAAATATTGCAACTTGATTTTGGCATAACTATCGATTCAGAAAAGTTAAATTTGTTTAAAACCAAAATAGTTAATGTTATTCATAATGAGACTACAACTGACATTATGTTAAAATCCATTAATGATAATGTAGAGTTAAGTGAGCACGATAAGCAATCATTAATAACCATACTAGAACAGTACTCTGATGACTTCATAAAGGAAATACCGAAAAGGCGCGTCACCTCTGGTACGCTAGAAATACGATTGATAGATAACAATAAGACTGTTCAAAGACGCCCTTACAGACTCAGTGAGGATGAAAAGCAGGTCGTAAGAGTAAAGATACAGCAGATGCTAGATGCTAAAGTAATACGTTCAAGTAGCTCGCCATTTGCCAGTCCAATGCTCTTAGTAAAAAAGAAAGACGGTGGCGATAGGTTATGCATTGACTATAGGGAACTAAATGCTAACACGGTGTCAGACAAATATCCCTTGCCACTAATTTCAGACCAGATTAATAGACTGCGAGATGGAAAATATTTTTCAAGCTTAGATATGGCCAGTGGTTTCTACCAGGTACCTATACAAACCGAATCGATTGAAAGAACTGCATTTGTGACACCGGATGGGCAATATGAATTCCTTGCAATGCCTTTTGGGCTGAAAAATGCCAGCTCAGTTTTTCAGCGAGCAATAATTCAGGCGTTAGGTGAACTAGCCTATTCCTATGCGATAGTTTATATAGATGACGTACTTATTGTTGCTAGATCGAAAGAGGAAGCCCTTGAAAGGTTGAGTGTTGTGCTTAATGTTTTATCAAGTGCTGGATTTTCTTTTAATGTAAAAAAATGTGCCTTTCTTCAAACAGGAATTGAATATCTTGGTTATTTTGTTAAAAATGGAGAAATAAAACCAAACGCTAGAAAGATAGCAGCCCTGTCAGCACTATCGAAGCCAAGCTCAGTAACACAACTTAGGCAGTTCATAGGACTTGCATCCTACTTTCGACAATTTGTGCCACGCTTCTCTGAGCAAATGAAGCCATTCTATAAACTGACTGCTAAAAATAGTGATTTCGTTTGGAAGGAAGCAGTTACGTAAAAAAAAAATTTTGGCATTGACTAGTGACCCAATATTAATCATCTTTGACTCAGAACTTCCCATTGAACTCCATACAGACGCAAGTGCCGTTGGCTATGGTGCAATGCTGGTGCACAGAGTTGATGGCAAGTGCAGGGTGGTGGAATATTACAGTAAGTGTACCACGGCAGCGGAGTCTAAATACCACTCTTACGAGTTGGAGACTCTAGCGGTGTACAATGCTGTTAAGCATTTTCGCCATTACCTGCATGGTCGGAAATTTGTTGTGCACACAGATTGTAACTCATTAAAAGCGAGCCGCACAAAAATCGAGTTAATGCCGAGGGTCCACCGTTGGTGGGCATTCCTGCAATCATTCGATTTCAACGTGGAGTTGACTTCTTGTCTCGTAATCCAATCTCAAATAAATCCAGTTACACAAATAGAACGCTTGAGGTGCGTGTTGATTTAGCTGAAATTACGGACAATTGGCTAATTGCTGAGCAACAGCGTAATAAAGACACCAGTGGTATTTTGGCACAGCTCAACGCAGGTGATATGCAGGAAGATATAGCGAAAACATATGAGATTAGGAGTGGATTATTATATCGCAAAATTCAGAGAAACGGTAAAACACGCTGTTTACCAGTCATTCCTCGCGCCTTTAGATGGTCCGTGATCAACAATGTCCATGAAAGCATAATGCATCTTGGTTGGCAAAAAACATTAGACAAAGTTTACGAGCAATACTGGTTTGAAAATATGTCAAAGTACACCCGAAAATTTGTAGAAAATTGTATGACTTGTAAGATCTCTAAGCCCTCATCAGACAAAGTGCAAATGGAAATGCATCCCATTCCAAAGATTAAAATTCCGTGGCATACTATTCACATAGACATTAGCGGCAAGGTAAGTGGCAAGAATGACATGAAAGAGTACGTTATCGTACAAATTGACGGATTCACTAAATTTACTTATCTGTATCATACGCTAAACTTAGATGCAGAAAATTGTATCAAAGCAGTTAGATCAGGCATTGCGCTGTTTGGCGTACCCAATCGCATAATAGCAGATCAAGGTAGAAGTTTTGCATGTGGTAAATTCCGTGAGTTTTGTTTGACAAATAAAATAGAGCTACACCTTATAGCCACAGGAGCCAGTCGGGTGAACGGGCAAGCAGAACGAGTCATGAGCACTATGAAGAGTATGTTGACAGCTGTAGAGACAAGCGAGAGATCAGGGCAGGATGCATAAGAAGACGTGCAGCTAGCCTTGAGCTGCACAATTAATCGTGTGACTAAGTTTAGTCCATTAGAGTTATTGATTGGAAAAGAGGCTAGACCACTAGGCATGGTATGCGTAAACAAAGAGAGTGACGTTGATCTTGACGATGTAAGAACACGAGCCAAAGAGAATATTGACAAGAATGCAATGTATGAGAAAAACAGAGTTGATTTAGGTAAAGCAAAAATTGTTAAGCGCAAGGTTGGCGATCATGTCTTGCTGAAATGCGAAGAGCGACACCAGACAAAGCTGGATCCGAAGTTCAAAGGGCCATTCGTGGTAATTGAACTGTTGGAAGGTAACAGATACCTGTTGAAATCCATGACTAGCAAAAGAACATACAAGCATGCACATGAGAGTTTGCGAAGGATGCCAGATGAATGTGTGTCATCTGAGATGATTGAAGAGGATGATTGCGGTGAAAAAGACGTAGATGATCAGTCGAGGATGACTACGGTGACAAAGACGTAGGTCATCGGTTAATCTCTGTCACCGAGGGTGCAGGGAACATCTTACATGGGGGCTGGTCCAAGCAGCAATGTTCATGTCGGTGCCGAATGAAATTGTTTGTGGCAATGTTCATGTCGGTGCAGAATGAAATTGTTTGTGGCGGATGGTTGATCAAGTAGTGGATCAAGGCACTACAGGTGCACAGCGTCGCAGAGTGGCGGCAAGAGCCCGAGAACCATGTACAGATAAAATTGATAGCCAAATAGGCGAGTTTCGGTGGAAACTAACATTTGAAGAATTGCAAAATATGATAAGGCTAAGTTGTATGTTCTGAGCGAAGCATGATGAATTGTCAAGCAAGATGTGATGCTAAGCCTGATGTTTACGTAACGTTATGCACACGAGGACGTGTGAATGTCAGGAAGGCCGTGTCGTAGAACTGCTGTTAAGAATACTGTTAGAGTTAAGTTACATAGACACGTCAGAGTTAAGAGTACTATTAGTGCTAAGTCATGTAGACACGTCAGCGTTATGAATACAGTTAGTGTTAAGTAACGTTTTAATAAATGAAAAAGGAGACAACGAGAGTATGCATCATGAATTGGTAGATACACAAAGGCGAGGTCCAAGAGAGATAGCTATACGGACTGAGTGTGGCGCGGATGTTCGAGAAGAAAGTCAGTGTGAACGAGGTGATAGACGAGAACGCACGCGACTCACTACGCTTTTGAAAAGAAGAAAGTACAAGCAATACAAGAAACATGGACAATACCAATATTCCCTCGGCTCCTACATATATTTAAATTAATATTTTCAAATTGACAGGTTAAGTTAAAGAAAAATTTGTATTTTCTTTTTCCTTTCAACAAAATATATATGATTATAATGGTACTCTACAAGGAGTTTCCCGAGACATCTTGGGTTACTCTGACATTGTTATGACCTCTGTTTGACATGCCATGGCCTCTAGAGTTTCCTGTATTTTGGCCTCGAGTATTGCCTCTGTTATTATTGTAGTATTGTCCTTGACCGCCTCTGTTGTAAGGTCGGCCTCTATAATGACCTCTTCCGCGGTTTCCGCCACGTTGAGAGTAATTTTGGTAGAACAATACAGCGTTGGATTGTCCAGTTGTCTCTGTGCAACTGTTGACAAATTTGGATATCGCATCGTTCATGTTATTGAATGAGCCAGCCTGAATGATAAGTTTTACCTTAATCGTTAGCACAGTTTTTGGTCATTGCCTTAACTGCTTCGGCTGTACTGTATTTATTGGCCAGTTCCGGCGTTAAACCATCGTTTATATATGCGCCTTCCAAAGCTCTTGTCAACTGCTAAGCCTCTTGTATATACTGGTTGGCAGTTTTGCTTCGTTGTTGCAAGTTGAGTAATTTGGCCGACAATACTTCTACTGACTCGCCTTTTACTGTGCTTGATAGTTTTGCAATAATTTGAGCGATCGTTTGCTCATTACTAATCAAGTTTCTTGCGTGGCCTCTTAATTTTGTCTTTATAAGTTCTATGGCCGTTGCTTCGTGGTCACCTTTGATTGTGTCTAATAGACTTAAAGCGTCTTTGAAGCTTTGTAGATTTTCTGCTTTGCCATCGTACTCAAAAAGAAGAGACGAGGCTGTTTTCAGAAAATCTACCACTGTTTGGGTCATTTTTATGGGTTTGATTTCTTCTTCAGAATCAGAATCAAAATCAATGTCAGTTTCTTTGTCTGGCATTCGGTCGTCTAATACGGATGGATCGAATATTACCGGTACACTTAGTACCGAAGGAAGAAATAGATGTAGGTCGTGTTTTGTGTCCAAGGTAATTAACGCTGATCTTAATTTGTCGATAATTTCCCTTGCTTGTAATTTGTGTAGACTATTTAAGGTGTCATAATTGAAATGTATAAAATCCCGACATTCGTTGTACGTTTGTACTAGTATTTGGGTTTGCTTGATTATAGTTTCAATTCGTATGGGAACTTTCTTATTTAAGCACTTATACGATTTAATGAACTCAACGCGTTTTTGTATTATAAGCTCTCTGAATTCTGTCCATTCCATGAGTTACTAATATTTATCGATGCAGTCGCACCATTAGTTTAGTAACTGGACCCAAGAAGACGTTATCTTCTGTTAGTTCTTTTACCATCACATATGGCAAAGTGGATAGCACTATACCTTTTTCTTTTATACTGCAGTGGTATAGTGGGCTAGTAACTCTATTATACGAGTCCACGTAGGCGTACTCAATATCAGATATCGAGATTAATTCGTGAAATTGATTTAGTACACAAATTGCTCGTATAATGAACTCTGGGTCTCTTTCGAATGCTTCGGCTATTGCCGCATGCATTTTGAAATACTTATTATGTGATATGTTTCTTGTGCATTCAATATGTCTGCGTATATGTCAGATAGTTGTCTGGTACCCATTGGCTTCATATATAATATTGCTCATACTTTGTTTGGGAAATCTGGGTCTTTGTTAAGCATACGTTGTAACAGAGTTTTTATTCTGATACTTGAGGTATATCCATCATACAATAATATATATATATATATAAATTTAATTTAGTCAAAATTTTTATTAGTATGTATCGTTTTTTTTCTTTTTTTTTTTTATTCATTCGATTCTAGATTTTATCTAGATCGTTAGCCTTGATTTTGTATTTTTTCCTGAGGCACTTATTGTGTAGCTTGTATAATTTAAAGAACATATTTGCGCTTAGAATAACGACGATAATTATTAGCAAAGTATTTGTTATTCCTAAATCTACACTACTTGATTCTACTTTATTTATAACATTAGCGGTGGAATCCACCGTTTTTGTGTCTATGAGACCCATTTTGGCCAATTCTGTGTAATAAACGTTTTCCGTTTTAGATATTATATTATTATTTAGATATCCAATTTTGAAATTATTTGTAATTTACATTTGTTATTTTTTAATATTTTTTTTTTTTATTTTCATTTTCCTATTTGTATCCCTATTTTGATCATAACAGTGATCGCCTGTCTATTTTTTTTGTATGGTTTTTTATGCCATACTCTCCTTAACTCGCACAACACAGTGCAAGTTATTACAAATTCTATATTATTTTTGTTTTACTTAATATAACCACTGCTGTCGCCGATGTACTGCTTCTTCACGTCTTATTTGGCTGCCTTGGTGCGGTCAGCGTTGCCGGTGCAGGTCATCGCACAGGCTGGGGAATATAATGGTCCTTTGCAGTCTCCAGGGCACTTCTTTATTGGTTTCGGCAGCTGCTTCCTTTCTGTTGGTTGAGTTTTTGATATATTAGCTAAGTTCTTTATATATTGAGGATAAGGTGCTTTGGATTGTGTTTTAAGTCGCTTTGATTCTTCATCAAGAAAGACTAGCTCATCTGCTAGCTTCTTGGCATTTTCCCAAGACGGGGGCTTGTTGCTATTATATAGCTGCTTACAAATTTCAGCTTTGCGTTTCTTTATACGCAGCTGTATGCCTCCACGATTTCTTGTTTTTCTTGATTCGGGCTTACTAGTAGTCTGTGCATTTACCGTAAGTATTCTCGCCTCGTACTCGTCGAGAGTGATGCGTATAGACATTTGCGACATACAATACCAATAAAACACCTTACACACTCAGAACTATTCAATCGATCGAAGTCCAATTCCAGCAAGGTTGACGTGATTATGCTGCTGTTACAGTTGAGGCTGGTGTAATTAATCCTTGTTGTTGCTGTTGAAGTATTTCAATATCCTAGGTCCTTTGGACGTCCTGTCACGGTCGCCATATCGGACACTTTTTGTGGTGTCAGTTAAATAATTATACGCTGGCACGTCTGTGATATTCGGTTAAGGTTTTATGAATGTCTCTTTATTTTTGATCAAAAGAATTCTTAGCCTAAATACATAATTGGGTTGCTTATATTCCTATTTTGAAATTATTTGTAATTCACATTTTTTTTTTTTTTTTTTTTTTTTTGGGGGGGTAAATTTAATGTATTGGACCAAAAACACAGTTAGTTTTTATTACAACACAGTGATCTTCATTAGTAAATTCGGCAAGCCTGGTTGACTTCAGGCGTAGTTGTAGGTCTTGTGGATTAGGTTGACTTCCTTTGGATCGTCACCAGGCTATTGTATTAGGTTTCCAAATGACCTGCGCTTAAGTCTTCTAACGACTCTTCTCCCCGCAAGCTCTCTAGCCAGCCGGCTTCGGTGCCGCTGCAAACGTGCGTTGTATCTGATGGAATAAGCTCCAACTTGGCTGTCTATGGTAGTCAATCTGAGGTCATTGTGCAAGGTTGAATTTCGTACGTACCAGGCAGCACCAGTTATTCGACGCAAAGCCAAATTCTGGAGTGTCTGGATACGTCGTCGACTTGTCCGACACGCAATGCCCCAAATCTGTATACCATATCTCCAAGTCGGAGCAACCAAAGTGTTGTACACTGCCCGTTTGCAGCGCAGCGGCAAGGCGCTATTGGCGTTTATCATCCAATTAACTTTTGACAGCTTGCACCGACATTGCTTAAGGAGCCCATCAAAGTGAGAGCGAAAACAGAGCCTTTTGTCCAATGTGATCCCCAGGTATCGAGCATGATTTTCAGGCTGCAAGGGACTCCCATCAAGCCAGACTGCCGGTGCTTCTCCACGTCTCAGTGTAAAGTTGACAGCTTGGCTCTTCGAGGCGTTGAGCTTGATGTTCCACCTGCGAGCCCAGCTCTCAAGGATGTGGATATACTCCTGGGCTCCGTCAGCAGCCTCGTACTCGCAAGAGGCAGAGTGGAATACTGCCACGTCGTCAGCAAATGTGGCAATGAGAAAATTACCTGGTGAGGCGAGGTCTTCAAGATCATCAGGAGTGGGTATGTCCGCCGTGTACAGGTTGTATAGAAAAGGGCCCAGTACGCTGCCTTGCGGAACGCCCGCCTTCATTTCCCGCGTGGTAGAGATCGCAGCCCTCACCTTGACTTCAAACCTGCGTTCCGTTAGGTATGAACGCATTAGCATGAAATAGGGAGCTGGGAGGCGCGTTTTTATTTTTTGAAGCAGACCTCTAATCCAGACGCGGTCGAACGCCTGCTGGACATCCACAAAGATACCATAGCAATAGCTCTTGTCATCGAATGCCTTAAGTATGTGGTTAACCACTCTGTGAACCTGTTCAATTGCACCATGCCCTCTCCTGAACCCAAATTGGTGGTCAGGAAGAATGTTCATATTATCCATAAGCCTAACAAGCCGTGCAGCAATAAGCCTCTCCCAAACCTTAGACAGAGATGGCAAGAGGCTGATCGGTCGATATGACTCAGGGTCATCCTCCGGCTTACCCGACTTATGAATCATGTGGATCCTTGCTAACTTCCACTGGGCAGGAAAGTGCTGGGTTCTTAGTATAGCGTTGAAAATCAACGTTATAAAGAGAAGCGCTCGAATTGGCAGGGCCCTCAGGGTGGTGTGGCAAATACCGTCATGGCCAGGAGCCTTAGAACTAGGAAGGATATTAATAGCTTCCTTGACCTCCTCCACTCTGATGGGGTTGATGGGCAAAGACATCTGCAGAGGAGTCTCCAGTGCTTGGGCGGTCTCATTAAGGCTATTCTGATCAGCTAGGTCAAGCGGCGTAAAGCGTTCTTCAAGGTGATTTGCAAACGTCTCAGCTTGCTCGTCGTCAGTTTGGCAGTGCCCGTTTCCAGGACAGCGAAGCGGTACAGTTCTCCAAGGTTGGCGCTTTAGGCTACGTGTGGCACGCCACAGAGAGTAACCAGCATCACATGTGTAATCCATACTCTCTAACCTTCTAGCAAAAGTTTCACTTTTAAGCCTGCGTAGTGCCTCCTTAAGCTCCCTCTCAGATCTTCGCCATACTGCCTTGTCCTGAGGGCTATGCGTTGTCTGGTATCTGTGTCTGTTTTGCCTCTTGATTCTGAGCAAGTTTGCTATATCCGCTGGGAGTCTGTTTCCAGAATTATCCTGGCGTCTTACCATAGGGGGCGGGGTGGTTTCAGCTGCAGCCGACCGGATCTTGGCGATTAGCAAATCAATGGAATTTTCAACATCCAATCCAGTGTTGATGGTAGTGTTAAGCTCGATACTTTCGCCAATCCGTCTCTGAAACTCCTCAATGTTGGTACGTGCGTTTATGA
The DNA here is from genome assembly GCA_030179655.1 of Scaptomyza flava. Classification (NCBI taxonomy): domain Eukaryota; kingdom Metazoa; phylum Arthropoda; class Insecta; order Diptera; family Drosophilidae; genus Scaptomyza; species Scaptomyza flava. The sequence continues at coordinate 43,194,187 of JARNME010000012.1, read as the reverse complement.
GCCTTGGTGGTCCACTGACCATTCTTGCACTGCTATCCAAAGTAACTATCAGGGCAAGGTGGTCACTAGGGAGGTCCCAATCATCAGATATGGAAAGAATCTGGTCTGGAATCCCCTGGTATATGGCAAAGTCAATGCAGGAAGGAGTACCTCTTGCTCCATAAGGGTACCTTGTTGGTGATCCCGTTGCAAGGATCTTTGCTTGTCTACGAGACAGGCTCCCAGCAAGCTGTATGCCTCGTGCATTGCTGCTTCGTCCACCCCACAGCCAATGATGAGCGTTCCAATCTCCACCCACCAAGTACTTGTTACCAGCCGAGTTAAGAATATTATTAAAATCATTAATCAATATCCTCTCATTTGGCCTGCAATAGATAGCTCCAAAAACCACATCTCCAGCATCTGTCGAAACTCTAACCGTTGAATACTGGTAAGCCCGATTAACTAAAGTCAACTGAGGGAAATGTATCAGATTGCTCCGAACGAGTACAGCGCAGCCCCCTGCAGCTGTACGATTATCAACCCAATGTACTGGGTACACCTCGAAGCCAAATATTCTTGGAAATGATAAGCCATTCGTCCTGGTTTCTGACAGGAGGATGACCTTGAGCTAGAGACTTCTGATTTTGTATTTAAGTTCTCCTATACCATGAGCAGAACAAGTTTGCTTCAAGTTATCGATAACTATTCTGGTTTCTGATATACACATAATATCGATAACAATAAAATATCGAATTTGGAAAATCTAAAAATGAGGGTTAAAGTAATGGATAATGATAGAACTTTTCTGAAAATTTCGTCCAAATCGGTTGAGAAACACCGGAGATATTGAACTTAATCGATTGAAGCTAAGCCAGTATACAAAAGTCTTATATAAATTAAATATATTTATTGCAACTGGGTTCAGGGTATCTTCTAGTCGGGCTCTCCCGACTAGAGCCTTCTTACTTGTTTGTTTTGGTAATATTGTCTACAAAATTTTTTATTTTATTCTTATATGATTACATATATATCAATACGTTTATAAATTTCTTACTTTATTTGTATACCCTTAACCCATAAAATGGGTAAATAAGGGTATAATGGTTTTGTGCAAAAGTATGTAACAGGCAGAAGGAAGCATCTCCGACCCTATAAAGTATATATATTCTTGATCAGCATCAACAGCCGAGACGATATGGCCATGTCCGTCTGTCCGTCTGTCTGTCTGTCTGTCTGTCCGTCTGTCTGTCTCTCTGTCTGTATGAACGCGTGGATCTGAGAGACTACAAGAGCTAGAGACTTCAGATTTTGTATTTAAGTTCTCCTATACCATGAGCAGAACAGCTTTACTTCAAGTTATCGATAACTATTCTGGTTTCCGATATACACATAATATCGATAACAATAAAATATCGAATTTTGAAAATCTAAAAATGAGGGTTGAAGTAATGGATAATGATGAACTTTTCTGAAAATTTCGTCCAAATCGGTTGAGAAACACCGGAGATATTGAACTTAATCGATTGAAGCTAAGCCAGTATACAAAAGTCTTATATAAATTAAATATATTTATTGGAACTGGGTTCAGGGTATCTTCTAGTCGGGCTCTCCCGACTAGAGCCTTCTTACTTGTTTGTTTTGGTAATATTGTCTACAAAATTTTTTATTTTATTCTTATATGATTACATATATATCAATACGTTTATAAATTTCTTACTTTATTTGTATACCCTTAACCCATAAAATGGGTAAATAAGGGTATAATGGTTTTGTGCAAAAGTATGTAACAGGCAGAAGGAAGCATCTCCGACCCTATAAAGTATATATATTCTTGATCAGCATCAACAGCCGAGACGATATAGCCATGTCCGTCTGTCCGTCTGTCAGTCCGTCTGTCCGTCTGTCCGTCTGTATGAACGCCTGGATCTCAGAGACTACAAGAGCTTTAGACTTCAGATTTTGTATTTAAGTTTTCCTATACCATGAGCAGAACAAGTTTGCTTCAAATTATCGATAACTATTCTCGTTTCCGATATACACATAATATCGATAACAATAAAATATCGAATTTTGAAAATCTAAAAATGAGGGTTGAAGTAATGGATAATGATGAACTTTTCTGAAAATCTCGTCCAAATCCGTTGAGAAACACCGGAGATATTGAACTTAATCGATGGAAGCTAAGCCAGTATACCAAAGTCTTATATAAATTAAATATATTTATTGCAACTGTGTTCAGGGTATCTTCTAGTCGGGCTCTCCCGACTAGAGCCTTCTTACTTGTTTTTTATAATTTTAGTAGTTATATGAATTTGAGTTTTATGCCATTTCTTTAATTGCTAATGGCTACTTAAGTTTACATTATTTATTACTGCTTTCATAATACAAAAAAAAAACTGAGACTGTAAATGTTGATTGTTTTTACCAATTCAGTATTTACAACATTTTATGTGTTTTTTATATTTATTTGAAAGGGTTGTACGCCAACCGGCGGAGAGAAGTTTAAAATTAATTCACATTAGGTTAATGTACATATTCTCCTACCTAGTGTTTGTTTGGCTTTGCGGGCCAGAAGCTTACCGGGCCACTTAATTATCGCCGGGTATTACAAAAAAATTTTCGCAGATAATAATTTTTAAAATGTTCGTTGATTTGTATATTGATATGTAGTTCCTGCACCCTTTGTGATGCTGTCGGCTTATGCATTCTTGGTAATGCTGTCGTCTTCTTATGGTCAACTTTGTACGTTGACGTTGCCGGTGCTGGTTCTTCGCACAGGCTTTATACCGGGGCGCCGTTGATGGTGGTCGTCTCCTGCTTGTTGTTGCCGCAACTGTACTCGCAATGTACTGAATATAAAGTTCCCTCGCTGTCGGCCGGACACTTCTTTTTAATGCTGGGTATTGGCTGAGAAGCAGGGCGATTAGTGATATGATTTATATTTTTATTTTGAATGGTACAGAGTCCTTGTGTTTTTAGTAATTGCTCTAAATTCTCGAGCTCATTGTTTAATTTAACAGCAACATCCCAAGTTGGGGGGTTGTGGCTTTTGTATAAGAGTCTTACTATCTCGGTCTTTCTTTTTCTGAGTCGCTCTTTAATGCCAGAACGTCTGGTCTTTTTCCGACACGGCATCTCTGTACTCACTCTGACATTTTGTGTTCGCCGAAGCCCATCAGCTCTATGGTCCACGACGTTGCCTCCAGTGCTTTTCACATGCGTTTGCCACTGCGACGATTTCCTTTCGCAGACGCTGATAGAAGCCAGTTCAAGCAAATACTCCATAAATGTCCCCCTCCCAGCTGGCTTTGGCTGTGCTTCAGTTAAGTTTGTTAATGTTTGTGGATATGTGGGATTGGGATAGCTCCAAACAGCTTTGTCTGTCCAATAGATGGCTTCATCGGTAATGGCAAGTTGACGTTCTTCTTACTGCTCCTGCAGTCTCGTGACTCTAGTCACGGTCGCCAGATATGAAACTCCTTATGGTGTAAAATAAAATTCTCTTACTCTGGCACGTCCGTGCCTTTTGATTTTGGTTTTATGAATATCTCTTTTATTTTAAATCAAAAGAATTCTTAGCCTAAATACATAATTGGGCTGCTTATGTATAAAGCTCTGTCGTAGCAGAGCGGGCGCTGCCGCTGCAGCGGTCAAGAGAGAGAGAGAGACAGTTGTAGTAAATGTATGAATGTATGTGCAGAAGGCAAATAATACATATACAAATTAAGTCTTCCGTCGTTCCCTCAGGTGTCCTGCGACGATTCGTAGCTAGTAGAACGAGGTTGACTTCTTCTTCCTTCTATGGATGGTGATGAGTCCAGCTGGTGAGTGCTGGAACAATGAGGTTTATGATGCGGGAACTTTCCCAGTAGCCCGTCTTGGACGTGGTCTACTATTGATAATAACACAAGTTATATTTGTTATCGGCAATGCCGGAGTTTAATCAAAGTTCGTCTTATATTATTGCGAAGCAGATAGAGACTGAAGACTATAACAATATTCAAGCTTCAGCGAAGCCAATGCATCGCGCCATTCTTTAGAGTCGGCGAGCCGACTCAGCATTCTTGCGCAAGCAACGCGGGTGTCCGCTTTCAGGTGCTGTGCGCTGAACTCTCATCGGCGAGTCAACATTGTTTACACAATAGTGATTTGTTGCTGAGGGCAACTGGAATGCTTAAGGCTGTGTGTGTTATGTACTTTGTTGCTGAGGGCAACCAAATTACTTATGATTGTGTATTTATAGTGTATCTTATATGTTAGTTGTTAATATGTGGATAATATTTTCGGACTGAAGGACCCTGATCTTAGATGCTTCTATTAAGCTAACTATTGGTATATCTTGTTCGATAAGTGATTTCAGGTCGGCATGATTTAGGATTGTAGGGTTTACTATGTTTGCTTTTGCCAACGTTATGGTGAGTATTAAATTTTGAATTTCTGTGTTTAACATTCTATTTCTTGCCAACAATGTTTCGAACAGATGAGGAGTGTCAACCAAATCGCCTTTGCGTGAACTGATAATTTTATTAATGGTGTCCGTTAGTCTGTTTATTTGTTTTTGAGTTTCGGAGATTATTAAGATCTGTTTGGCATTGGATTCCACTAATTGAGCCTCTGTAATGCGGACCCTTAAAAAATCGGAAGCATCGGGGGTGCCAGCAACAACCTTCAAGCCAGTGCCTAGGAAGTCGAGGCTTCGTGCAAACCTGTGATGCACTTGAAGAACGGACAACAAGGTTCTAAGGTGATCTGTATCTACGTCTAGTAGTTTGCGCATATGCGACTGCGGAAAGGAATCGGACAGTTTTTCGGTTTCGTCTATCATGCTAACAAATTCAGAGATGTTGCTTGAGTGCCTCAAGTAGCTTCGTTGATCAAACACCAATACTTCCCCATCTATGATTGGGATGTAGTTGGCATGCGAGAAGTCGGTGATCCGAGCATTTGCCGCTGCTAGTGTCACGAGCAAGGTGAGTGCAAACCGGAAATGGGTAAGCAATATAAGACGGTGTTCTAACTCTAAATTGGCTTAGACACCTATTTCAGGTTGTCCTTATGGACCACCCTCCCCTTAATGAGGACAGACGTTCCTAGGTCTGCTTCGACCTTTTGTTCTGAGCATAAGGGAGTTAATTTGTTTCCTAACTTCTTGTTGTTCTTTTGGAACACCTTTTCGCCTACCTCGAACACGCGGTTTTGTCTGGATGCATTGCACCTTTTGATGTTGTCTTGCTGTGCCTTAATCAGCCTGTCTTTGACAAGCTCACGACGCTCAACAGTTGTCGCATGAAAAACTTCGATTGGTTTCTCGCGGGTAACCGAGTGTAAACTTTTGTTGTACTCTATCGTAGCCCTTAAGATCAATTCTGTAGTGTCGCTGATTTTTCTGTCTAGTTTGAGGCATCTCGCAATTTCGGTCAGGGTGCTGTGACAGCGTTCCACTTGGCCGTTTGAGGTGCTGTGAAGCGGGGCTGCGTTCACAATGCAAATGCCGTAGGCGTTCCGGAGCATTGAAGTGATGGTCTCGGAATTGAAAGCCGCCTCGTTATCGCAATAAATTGTCTTGGTTGCGGGGAAAAGGTTAACAATCTGTAACAGAGGGTTTGTGACATCGATTATTGTTCTGGACAATATCGGTTGGACGACTGCGAATTTGGAGAATTTGTCTATGCAGGTCAAGAATTGTTTCTTGTCTGTCGAAAAAATATCTGCCACCAGATTTTCTTTGCCTGGTTTGTAAAACATTTTGGCATTATGCTGATCAATGTAAGCTTTCCATCTTTTTATCTTGGAATTCGTGTTCTTGTCCGCTACAGCGAACGTGAGCGGCTGGTGGTCCGCGAAAATGTTAATTTCCCTAGAACCGTACAGAAAGTTCTGCAATCTGCCTAACGCCCACACAATGGCCAGCAATTCCCTTTCGTTGGTGGCATAGTTTTGTTCGGCCTGTTTTAAGGCGCGAGAAATCATTGTAATTGGCCTATTGCCTTGGGAAAGAACCGCGCCAATTCCACTGGCTGAAGCATCAGTGGTTAAATCGAACGGTTTCTGGAAGTCTGGATACATTAACATGACATCTTCTGATGCCAAAATGTTCCGCAGGCGATGAAATGCATCGCGTTGAGCTTCATTAAGTTCAACAGGGATTTTCTTTGATACGTGTTTACTATTTGAACCATTTTCCCCTTTAAGTATGTCCGATATTGGACGAGCTATAGCTGCAAAGTCTTTAATTAAGACTCTATAGTAGTTGGCTAACCCCAAGAAGGATCTAAAACTGTAGACATTCTTTGGTTCAGGGCATTCCTGAATAGCCTTAACCTTTTTGGGATCGGATGTTGCTTCATCTGTGGTTACAATGAAACCCAGGAATTCGATACTTTCCTTGAAGAATCGAGTTTTTTCAGGGCCTACACGCATGTTGGCGTCGATTAGACATTTTAACACAATGTTAATGTGTTGAAGGTGCTCCGTTTCATTTTTAGAAAAAATTATGACGTCGTCTACATAGACGAAGCAAATCTTTCCTATATGTTCCCTCAGGACATCGTCTATTGCCCTTTGGAAAATGCTGCTTGCGTTGCGCAGGCCAAACGGTAGACGACAGAACTCGTACTTGCCGCTGCTTACTGAAACCGAAGTCTTTTCGCGGTCATGCTCCGCAAGGTAGATTTGGTGGTACCCAGACTTTAAGTCAAGAGTAGTGAAATATTTTGCCTTTCCTAGATTAGCTAAGATCATAGGAATGTTCGGCATGGGGTAACGGTCCGGTATGGTCTTTTCGTTCAGTTTCCTGAAGTCGATTACTAAACTTTTTTTTGGGTTACCGTATGAGTCAGTGCCTTTCTTATCAACCACCCATGTTGGGCTGTTGTAAGGCGATCTGGAGGGCCTGATTATGCCATCGTCCAGCAATTGTTTGACTTCCTTGTTTATGAAGTCAGAAACACCCATGAGACTCGGGTATCTTGAATATACAGGCTCATTGTCTACTGTTCGGATTGTAGCGATTACAGCAGTATTGAAGGGGAGAGCTTCATTTGCATTTGAGAAGGCTCTTTTGTTTCTGAGTATCATGTCCCTGAACCCTTTCTTTACGGAAGGTGGGACTACGATGTCGTTGACATCGGTGAAGTGCACATCAGCACATTGATAGTACTGGAGTTTTTCGGATGCACCCTGGTATTCCAGGGTGTTCTTCGCCAAGTTCAATTTGACTCCGGCTTGTGTTAGCAAGTCGAAGCCTATGATAGCGTCGAAAGAATTTAAGGTATCGAGGAGAAAGAATGGGGAAGTGTGTCGGAAAATATTCATCAAACATTTGTGTTTGATTTCGGTAGACCCGTGTATCGAGTTTACCGAGAATGACTTGGCGACCGGCGTTATGGTCTTTAGCTCTGTTAAGGGCTTCACATAATTTTTTGCCGCGCCAGTGTCAATCAACATCTTCAGAGTTCTCCCAGCCAACCGTCGCTCAATGTACGGAAGCCGGGAGTGTTCCCTAAAAAATTCACTGAGTCGTCACCAGGTGCGTACTCGTTCTCGCTATGTAGTTCTTCGACTGCCTCTTTGGCAGATTTCTCGTATTCTGCTACAGCTTCTTTGGAATCTGTTTGGATGACATTGTTAACGCGTTGTCGCCTCTGACCTGTTAAACGGTCTGACGAGTTTTTGCGTTTTGGTGCGTTGAACTCATTAGCCTGACGCTTGCTGTAGTCGGTTTTTTGTCTAAATCTGGAGGAAGAATCAACTTCCATGGGCTGTGGAGCCTCGGTTTGATTGTCTTTTGGGGCCTGAGGCTGGGGATCGCCTTTTTGGCGTTTCACAAAATGGGGATTTCTCTCCTGATTCTGATCGTCTCTGTTATATTTTGTCTGTTTGTTTTGGGCACGGTTTCTGTTACCCTCAGCAAGTTGCGCCCGCTCTTGCAAGGCTTTAGCGTAAAAGTTAGCGAACATGCTTCTCTCAATGCTAGATTCTGCCTCTCTGGCCAGGGCCAGAGCAGACGGTAGATCCTTTGGCTGTGCAGGAAACACAACCGCTCTCAACGGCTTTTTAAGACCGGAGATAAAGGCGTGCAAGGCGTCGTCTCTAACCTCTTGGTTGAGTAAATCGGCGCCTTCTTGGTCGTGAGACATTACAATTTTGTTGGTAACGAGCGTGAGTTTCTTCTCGACGTCATCGTAGTACTGCATCAGGGACATTTCGCCCTGAGTAACCAACTCCAAACCCTGTCTCAACAAACGCAAGGATGTTTTATCCGAGTATGTGCAATCTAGCCTAGCTAGTATTGCATCGAAATTTAAAACCGTATTGTGAGACACTAGTAGGGCTCAAGCTGAGCCTTTGATTTTATTCCTAATAATTGCTACCGCTTGGTAGTGTGTAGTGCTCTTTGGAAACTCCTTGAACAGCTCGTATGCGTAGATGGCTGCTTGCCACCACGCTGCATATTCATCCTGTACGCCGGTGAATTCCGGCACTGACTTAATAATGTCTAAGGGTATATCGCATTTAACTTTAGCATCGACGGTTATTTTTTCGTAAGTGATGATTTGCGGTGCTTCTACCTGCAAACTCTTTACTTGTGAAGTTAAAGTGGCAATTTGTGCTTGAAACAGATTTTGTTGTTGCGATAGTGCTTCCTTGATGGCACCCTCAACGAAAGACTGAACTTGAGCTGGATTCATTTTTTCAGTTACCGCGTTATCTGCAGGATCAGGATCTACTGAGCAATTGAGTTCCCCTTCCCAGCTATCTTCACTATTGTATTCAACTTTTACCTCTCTATAGGCCCAACTCATTGGCTTATGGTTGGCACTTTTCAAAACTTAGACCGATCGTGAAAAATCGGCAGGTAAAACTGTTGGCAATAATAGAATATAGTGTATCTTGGGGTATGCAATATTTTTACAAAAAAAAATTTGTTAAGGTATGCAGCAAAAAATATAATGCTGTTGAAAGTATGCAATGCTTTATTGAAATGGAACGTTGGTGAAAGTATGCAGCAAAAAATATAATGTTGCTGAGAGTATGCAATGCTTTATTGAACTGGAACGTTGGTAAAAGTATGCATCAAAAATTTTTATTAAGAGTATGCAGCAATTTTTATTTTAGTAAAAGTATGCAACGTTTATAAAAGTGAAATGCTGGCACAAGAATGCCGCAATTTTTTTTTTTTTTTTTTTTTTTTTTTTTTTTTTTTTTAAGTATTGGACCAAAAACACAGTTAGTTTTTATTACAACACAGTGATCTTCATTAGTAAATTCGGCAAGCCTGGTTGACTTCAGGCGTAGTTGTAGGTCTTGTGGATTAGGTTGACTTCCTTTGGATCGTCACCAGGCTATTGTATTAGGTTTCCAAATGACCTGCGCTTAAGTCTTCTAACGACTCTTCTCCCCGCAAGCTCTCTAGCCAGCCGGCTTCGGTGCCGCTGCAAACGTGCGTTGTATCTGATGGAATAAGCTCCAACTTGGCTGTCTATGGTAGTCAATCTGAGGTCATTGTGCAAGGTTGAATTTCGTACGTACCAGGCAGCACCAGTTATTCGACGCAAAGCCAAATTCTGGAGTGTCTGGATACGTCGTCGACTTGTCCGACACGCAATGCCCCAAATCTGTATACCATATCTCCAAGTCGGAGCAACCAAAGTGTTGTACACTGCCCGTTTGCAGCGCAGCGGCAAGGCGCTATTGGCGTTTATCATCCAATTAACTTTTGACAGCTTGCACCGACATTGCTTAAGGAGCCCATCAAAGTGAGAGCGAAAACAGAGCCTTTTGTCCAATGTGATCCCCAGGTATCGAGCATGATTTTCAGGCTGCAAGGGACTCCCATCAAGCCAGACTGCCGGTGCTTCTCCACGTCTCAGTGTAAAGTTGACAGCTTGGCTCTTCGAGGCGTTGAGCTTGATGTTCCACCTGCGAGCCCAGCTCTCAAGGATGTGGATATACTCCTGGGCTCCGTCAGCAGCCTCGTACTCGCAAGAGGCAGAGTGGAATACTGCCACGTCGTCAGCAAATGTGGCAATGAGAAAATTACCTGGTGAGGCGAGGTCTTCAAGATCATCAGGAGTGGGTATGTCCGCCGTGTACAGGTTGTATAGAAAAGGGCCCAGTACGCTGCCTTGCGGAACGCCCGCCTTCATTTCCCGCGTGGTAGAGATCGCAGCCCTCACCTTGACTTCAAACCTGCGTTCCGTTAGGTATGAACGCATTAGCATGAAATAGGGAGCTGGGAGGCGCGTTTTTATTTTTTGAAGCAGACCTCTAATCCAGACGCGGTCGAACGCCTGCTGGACATCCACAAAGATACCATAGCAATAGCTCTTGTCATCGAATGCCTTAAGTATGTGGTTAACCACTCTGTGAACCTGTTCAATTGCACCATGCCCTCTCCTGAACCCAAATTGGTGGTCAGGAAGAATGTTCATATTATCCATAAGCCTAACAAGCCGTGCAGCAATATTAACTTTACTTGTTTTTTCTTTTTAAACTTTTGTTAATAATTTTTGGACTGAAATCACTTATGAACTTACATGGTATGGGTTCTTGTTTATTGGTTGGGCGCCAATTAAGTCTTCCGTCGTTCCCTCAGGTGTCCTGCGACGATCCGTAGCTAGTAGAACGAGGTTGACTTCTTCTTCCTTCTATGGATTGTGATGAGTCCAGCTGGTGAGTGCTGGAACAATGAGGTTTATGATGCGGGAACTTTCCCAGTAGCCCGTCTTGGACGTGGTCTACTATTGATAATAACACAAGTTATATTTGTTATCGGCAATGCCGGAGTTTAATCAAAGTTCGTCTTATATTATTGCGAAGCAGATAGAGACTGAAGACTATAACAATATTCAGATAGGTTTTCTAAGCTTAAGACTATCGCTTTTTAAGAAAAATATCACACATGTGTATGCAAAAAAAATTTCTGTTCGAATGCAATATCTAATTCACAAGTATGAATTAAATTTAATAGTCATTTCATTGCAAAAAACAAGTCCATGTAATGCATTCAAGGCACAGGTGCATAAGGAGCGTGGCTCTATTCCGGTTAGGGGGACAACAGGTACCCAGGCCGACAAGAAACAGCAAAATGCTAAAATAAATGAGGCTGGTATAGGAGTGAAGTTGGCGGTATTAGCAAGGGACTACCCAACAACGGCCCTAACGACCGCGCAAATGGACTCCATATCAGCCGCTATTGAAGACAAAGTGCTGGAGCTGATGGATGGGCAGATACAACCGGCCTTCCTTGGCTCTACCTACAAAGCTGGGTATCTAGCACTTCACTGCAAGGACTGCGTTACAGCGGAGTGGGTGAAGGCGACGGTGGTCAAAATGACGCCGTGGGACGGCGCCACACTCTGGTCGACAGAGGAATCAAAGATTCCTCACCCCAGAATTGTGGTCGGCTACTTCCCCAAGTCTGCAGCCATGGAGACAGGCAAGGTCCTCAACTTTTTACAGGCACAAAACAAAGGCCTAAACACCTCGGCCTGGAGGGCCCTAAAGAGAGTGGAAAAGGGCTCAAACGCCATGCTTGTGCTAGCCGTTGACCAAAAGTCGGCAGCCACAATTGAGGTAACGAAGGGAAGGATGAACTTCCGCCTTGGCCAAGTTACTCTCAGAATAAAAAGTGATGATACTACAGAGGATGAGCTCATCAAACAAGTCAGCGTTATGGAGATTGAAGAGAGTAGTTTAAGCTCTCCAAATGTCTCCGGTGCTGATCCGCCGCCAAAATAAGATGTTTGCAGGCAAACCTTCACCACGCTAAGGCGGCGACGGCTGAAATCAGCAGTAGGTTTGCTAGCAACACCAAGGACATCGGGCTTCTACAGGAGCCCTGGTTCTTCAAAGGTCGCATTAGAGGCCTAAATACCAAAAACACACAGGTAATATATGATAGGAAAGCGGCCAAACCTAGGGCAGCAATTATCATTAACACTGACATAAGATTTCTGCCTCTCACAGAATTCATAGACACCGACACAGTGGCCATACTACTGGAACTGGAAATCGAAGGGGGTAAGAAAGAGGCTGTTCTGGCCTCGGCTTACTTCCCTGGTGACTCCGAAGCTGTTCCAACGGATACTATCAGATCTTTAGTGGAGTACTGCAGAACACACCGGAAAGACCTGATAGTTGGATGCGATGCAAATGCTCACCACCTAGCATGGGGAAGCACAGACACGAACAACAGAGGTGAGTCTCTCTTAAACTATCTTATATCAACTAACTTATCAGTAGCAAATAGGGGGAATGAACCAACTTTTGTTAATTCTATAAGGAAGGAGGTTTTAGATCTAACACTGGTTTCTGACAGGGCCATAGACTTGGTGAAAGAATGGAGAGTGTCCGAGGAGGCCTCAATGTCTGATCATAGACACATTCTCTTTGACCTTGAGGGACCGGTGAGGAGCGTTGTGCTCTACCGCAGCCCAAAAACCACTAACTGGACGAAATACTCCGAAATCCTTACAGGAAAATTATCGGGTAATAGACCACAAATAACGAATACTGAGGAGCTAGAAAGGGCAGTTAATACCCTGACGCACGATCTAGTCTCAACCTTCAATGACTGCTGCCCACAAAGGGCTAAGACCTCTAGCAAGAGGGTCCCCTGGTGGAATTCACGACTTGAAGAATTACGAAGAGAAGCTAGGACAGAGTTCAACAGGGCCAAAAGGTCCAACAATTGGGATCTCTACAGGACATCCTTAACTAATTACAATAGGGAGTTAAGGAAATCCAAGAGATCCTCATGGAGGAATTTCTGTGAAGATCTTAGGGACATACCCTCAACTGCAAGGGTCCATAGAGCCCTATCAAAAGCCAGTGGAGGACCGATTGGGACACTGATGGGCCCGAACGGTGTATACACCAGTGACTCACAGGAAACTTTAGAGGTTCTTCTAAAATCTCACTTTCCTGACTGTTCATTCTGTAGCACAGAGGGAGACCCTGACACAGAAGAACTGAGGCACACAAGAATCATAGACCCAATAATAAAAAACATAGTTAGCTACGAAAGGGTAGAATGGGCAATTAACTCCTTCAAATCCTACAAATCCCCTGGTCCAGATGGCATATTTCCAGCCATGTTATCAAAGGGCAAAGGGATCATCATTAGGAAAATGATTCCTATATATCGAGCCAGCCTTTTGCTGGGATATATTCCAAAGACCTGGAGAGCAGTAAAGGTAATATTCATTCCTAAGGGCGGGGACAAGCCACCATGCTCTCCCAAATCATACAGACCAATCAGTCTCTCCTCTTTCATGCTAAAGACCATGGAGAAACTGATAGACTGCTACGTCAGAACTGACATTTTAGAAGCCAACCCGCTTCACAAACTGCAATTCGCCTACCAGAAGGGTAAATCCACGGTGACGGCACTGCATCATTTGACAACTGACATAGAAAAAGCAATTGACGCAAAGGGGGTCGCCCTATGCGCCTTCATGGACATAGAGGGTGCCTTCGATAATGCAAACTTTGACTCAATGAGCCGGGCTCTGACAAACAGGGGGGTAAACCCTAAGGTAGTAGCCTGGGTGAAGGCAATGCTATGCCGCAGACTGATAAAGGCCGATCTTGGACTTGCCTCGGCTAGCATACATGCCTCAAAAGGCTGCCCACAGGGTGGTGTTCTATCTCCTTTACTGTGGTCACTCCTAGTAGACAACTTAGTTCTGTCTCTCAATGCAAACGGATGCAAAACGATAGGATATGCAGATGACATATCCGTAATCATCAGGGGCAAAGATGAAAGGATCCTAGCAGACCTCATGCAACGTGCTCTCGATCAAACGGTAACATGGTGCACCTCAGAAGGGCTCTCTATCAACCCTAGTAAGACCATCATAATCCCGTTCACCAATAAAAGGATTCTAAAATTCCCAGACATAAAGGTTAGTGGCACAGTTGTGACTCTGAGTACAGAGGTAAAATATCTAGGGGTAACTCTGGATAGCAAACTCACTTGGAACGCACACCTGAGAGCAGTAACCACAAAGTCAACTCGATCTCTCTGGGCTGTCAAGCAGATGCTTGGCAAATCATGGGGGCTTTCTCCACGAATGGCCCACTGGGCGTACACCCAAATGGTAAGACCAATGATTCTGTACGGGGCGGCAGTATGGTGGGAAAAAGCCACACAAAGCACCGCTATCAATAAACTCAACAAGGTACAAAGGCTAGCTTGCCTAAGTATCACAGGGGCACTGAGAACGACCCCGACAGCAGGTCTGGAAGCAATTCTAAACCTAACTCCCTTACACCTAGCTATAGAGGAAGAGGCTGTAAAGCAGGCTCTGGGGCTCTATGTAGGTAACAAATACCAGAAGGGCAACCTTAGAGGACACCTAGGTATTTGAATAGGGTAGAGGACATCCTTGATAAAACAAAAACCCTAGACCAAATACAAACCATCCATAGTTTCACGAAAAATTACAAGGTCATTTTTCCAACAAGAGAGCAATGGACTTCAAATCCATCTTGGCTAAATGACGATGCACAAATTGGTTCACAGATGGATCCAAGACAGCATCAGGGGTAGGAGCAGGCATAGTGGGTCCTCGCACACACATCTCTCTCTCACTTGAGGCCGAATGCACCGTTTTCCAGGCGGAGCTCTTCGCTATTTTACAGGCGGTATATAGACTGAATAGCAGACGATTGGTAGGAGTTAACATTCGTATACTCTCCGATAGTCAAGCAGCTCTTAAAGCACTAAACAGCTATAGCTATAGCTCAAACTTCATACATGAATGTCACCGTGAGCTAAATGCACTGGCAACCAATAATAGAGTTTCTCTGGTTTGGGTCCCAGGACATGAAGGTCACTCAGGTAATGAGGCCGCGGATGTAAGGGCTAAATTAGGAGCGGAAGCCCCGTTTATAGGCCCAAGTCCAATGTTTGGTTATTCAAACAACAAACTCAAATCTGACATACACAATTGGTTAGAGAAAAAGAAAATAATGCACTGGAACAATCTAGAGGGTCTTAGGCACTCAAAAAGATATGTTTGCCCTGATGCAGCAAGAGCAAAGGTAGCTCTATCCTTAAACAGATCACAACTTAGGTCACTTTGTGGGGCGTTAACAGGCCACTTTCCCTGCAACGACCATCTACATAAGATGGGCCTTGCTAGAAACAGAACTTGCAGATTCTGCGAAGAGGATGTTGAATCAATGGAACACCTAATCACAAACTGCCCCGCCCTGGCACGTAATAGAGCAAAGCTGTTAGGCAACTACACTCTCAGAGAGGAAGACCTGATGCATATCCCACAGACTGGTCTGACTCAGTTCCTGAGAACATTAAAAATGAACTAGTGGTAAGGGGGCACAATAGATCCTTGTGGGTCGCAGTGCCGAAGGGCGCAAGCCCACCCTCGTTCGACATTACATTACATTACATAACAATATTCAAGCTTCAGCGAAGCCAATGCATCGCGCCATTCTTTAGAGTCGGCGAGCCGACTCAGCATTCTTGCGCAAGCAACGCGGGTGTCCGCTTTCAGTTGCTGTGCGCTGAACTCTCATCGGCGAGTCAACATTGTTTACACAATAGTACTTTGTTGCTGAGGGCAACTGGAATGCTTAAGGCTGTGTGTGTTATGTACTTTGTTGCTGAGGGCAACCAAATTACTTATGATTGTGTATTTATAGTGTATCTTATATGTAAGTTGTTAACTTACATATGATATACATATATAGGGCAAGCACTGGCCCGTAAGGGCTAAAGCGCTTACGTTGCGGATCCCACACTTCGTGGTGGTTGATCAGATTTCAAGTGCGCTGACCGTTTGTGTAGTTGCGTTATATTTGTATTTACGTAGCAACAAAGTGTTACTATGTCTGAAGGTTACATACCCTGCAATATAGTGGGCGTATGACAGATTGTCATGCATACTACAATATAACTATTATATAAAATGCAAAATAGAAAGCAACTATATATAATGTTGCTTCAATTATTAAGTCTAAAATCGACTTATTAATTTTGTTAAAAAAAAACAACAAAACAAATTAACAACTTAATTTAAAGTAAGTATTATAAATATATAAATACTTCAAAATAAGTCAAAAATTGACTTCACTGTACAACGTTACAGCGTCTATACAAAGTATAGAATTCAATAAAATTGAATATACCAACTTATATTAATATAATAGAATATTCAGACTGCTTGGTTTTATTTGATTTTTAAATGCACTTAAGCAGCCTCTATATAACTATTAGATAATATGCAAAATAGAATAAAATTATATCCCTGCTGTTAGCTCAAAAAAAAAACTTACGAATCACAGCTTAGGGGACCATTTGGTCCATACTGCATTTTTCATACAAAATAACAATTTAATCGAATATTTAAAATCTTTTTTGATTCAATACTTCGAGTGAATATAAGTAGTAGGGAACTGGCGGTTCTGGAACAGGAAGTAGCTGTCACTTTAATTACCCCCAATCACAATTTATGACCCCATTAAATTTTATGACCCTTTTATCGCCCCCTTGATTTTTGACCCCTTGATTTTTGACCCCCTTCCATATCATAATTTATGACCCTTTTTTTCCCATAAACGGGTCCCTCCTTTGATTAGCCTAATGTGGAGAACAAAGGATTAACATTCCTAGGCGACCACTTTACCAGCAGCATCTGTGAGAAGCAGTGATCAAAGGATTTGGAGTCAAGTGCGCGCCTGTTAAACCTGCGTTGCATTATACACCTGCAAGCAAGCCACAATCATAGATGGCATTCTTAAGGACAAAATCAACAAGATTCTTCAGAAGCAGTGATCAGAGGAACAGATTTGCCTATTTACCTAACTAGTGTTAGAGTCAATTGTGCGCCTCTTTGACGTGCGTGGCATTGTAAACCTGTTTATGGTCATGAGGTGCAGTGTGCAGAGGAAGAAAGGATAGATAAAAGAGAGTCGAGAGGGTGCCTGTTTGAAGTGCATTGCATTGTCAACCTGAAAGCAAGCAATAAAGAATGAATGTGTATGGTCATGAGTAGTAGTGATCAAAGGATCTGGAATCGAGAGGACGCCTCTTTGACGTGCGTGGCATTATAAACCTGCAACACACATCAAAAAATGAATGCTTATGATCATGAGTAGCAGTGTGCAAAAGAAGAAAGGATAGATAATAGAGAAAAGCGAACGCTTGTTCGATGTACTGGGGTTCTGCGAACGCAGCACCAGCAGCAGCAGCAACGGCAGGATCAATACATTGCTTCTAAGCAAGAGTATTGATACTTGTTGATTAAGATTAAAATGTGTTAGAGGGGGAAAGTGTTAGAAAGAGACTGTGTGCAAGAAAGTGTTAGAGGGAGGAAGACTTAGAGACAAGTTTGTGCATGCTTGAAGTGCGCTAGTCAAAGGTCAAGTACAAGTAATGTGTTATAGGTATCACCGTCCGTGAGGTTCAGTGAGCAAAGTACATTCCCTATGAAACTATTAAATGCTAGAGTCAAGTGTGCACAGGGTTCTTAGCTACAAGTTAGTAGATAAGAGAGAGAGAGAGAGTCAACTGTGAGCAGGTTTCTTAGCTACGAATAAGTAGATAAGAGAGAGTCGAGAGGGCACCTGTTTGACGTTCGTTGTCTTGCACACCTGCAGGCAAAACATTAACAATGAATGTTTATGATTGTGAAAACCAGTGATCAAAAATAAAAGGATTGAGACAAGATTGTGCTTTTTTGAAGTACGCTAGTCAAAGGGCAGTACATTCGTAGGCCGCATTGTTATGATCAAAAGCAACACCATCAGCAACAACAACTACAACCTTCGTGGGGGCGTTATGTGTGCAATGATGGGAATTTTCTTTCGCAGCGGCAGCAGCAGCAAGATCAACACACTGTTTTTAAACAAGAGTATTGATACTTGTACATTTAGATTATAAGGAGTTAGAGGGAAAAGGTGTAAGAGGAGGAGTGTGAGAGGGAGAAGGTGTAAGACAGGGAAAGGATAGAGGGGAAAGTGTTAGAGGGAGAAGGTGTTAGAGGAGGAAAGAGTTAGAGGGGGATAGTGTTAGAAGGATACTTTTTTTTTTTTTTTTTTTTTTTTTTTTTTGGGGGGGTAAATTTAATGTATTGGACCAAAAACACAGTTAGTTTTTATTACAACACAGTGATCTTCATTAGTAAATTCGGCAAGCCTGGTTGACTTCAGGCGTAGTTGTAGGTCTTGTGGATTAGGTTGACTTCCTTTGGATCGTCACCAGGCTATTTTATTAGGTTTCCAAATGACCTGTGATCAAAGAATAAAAGGATTGAGACAAGATTGTGCTTGTTTGAAGTACGCTAGTCAAAGGGCAGTACATTCGTAGGCCGCATTGTTATGATCAAAAGCAAAACCAACAACAACAAGAACAACAACATTCGTGAGTGTTATGTAAGCAAGGGATGGGAATTTTTTCGCAGCAGCAGCAACTAGATCAACACAAGAATATTGAGACTTTCAGATTTAGTTTGAAATATTATAGGGGGAAGTTGTAAGAGGAGGAAAGTGTTAGAGGGAGAAAGAGAGAGTTAGTATTAGAGAGAGTAGGTGTTAGAGGGGGAAAGTGTTATAGGGGAAAGTGATCCTGCTTGTATTATTATATTAAAACACGCTCCGTTATGCGATTCTATACACGAGCGTCTATGAAATGCAGGTGGTATGTTTATTGATTGTCCCTCCTTCTAACGCACACCCAACTTATTCGCTACTTACGTTTCTAACCTTTATTTGCATATATCTGTTTTGATTATTGCACTGACTTCTGTTACTTTTATAGAGCTAATTAGTATAACTTTTTAATAAACCAATGAACATTTTTTAAGTTGGTGTACTTTGTTAAGAAACTATCAAATTATGTTTTTCTTATGGGTATGTTTTAATTTTATTTCATGTATATATATATATTTTTATTTTTTTTTTAATAGATTTTTGTAGTATGTTAAATTTAAGATTTATATTAAGCTTGTTCCGTTGAGGGATTTAGCAAACACAAACACCGAACATTAAGATTAATGACAAGCCGGTAGAACACACAAGTCATACTCCATGATTTTGTTTCGGCTTTATAAAATGCTTTTTTAAGTCAGTATTATAAGCCTTAGTTCTAGTACTCACTTGAAAGCTTAACGAAGTTCGTGTAGCTGGTATAATAAATCATGTTTTAACAAACTAATTTTTATCTTAATATTTGTACTTTATCGTTTATTGAGATTATTGTTATTATTATTTTTTAATCCCCATATATTGGATTTCGTTCTATCTCAGTAATAATTTATTTTGCTTATACATTCTTTAAATTCCTTAAGGTAATCTTTTAGGCTTATCAAATAATCTTTTCCTTAACTTTCCCTCTGCTCGCTTTAAGATTTTCATCATTTGACACTTTTCATATTTAAGATATCCGTCAAACTATTTCTTATACTCAACTAAAATTATTTCAGCAAACTCACATATCAAATCAATTTCTAAAATAAAGAAAATGAAAACAGTAAGATGTTCTTAGCAGCTTGATTTTTTTTTATAAACGGGTTTTACCAACTCTTTCTAAGTATGCTACCTACGATAAAAATGTATAAAGAATGTGTTTTGTACTCATTTACTGACTTCAAAAATTCTTCTATTGACGTTGTATGATACCCTATCTTAATTTGTGTTATATTTAATCGTTTTCTTCGGACGTGTTTTTTTTATGCGCTTCGCTTTTTACTATTGTGCGTTTTATTTCTGCTATTAATTTCGCGTCTTTGTGTAAACTAATAGTTTTGTGACTTTGTGTTTTGCCGGTTTGCCTAAACCCAAAGTGGACAGTAAATTAACAATTTAATTTGCATTTGTTTTAAAGTGATTCCAAACACAACAACAAACTGCAGTCCAGCATACTGAAAAATTTGCTCAACTTGCTGCCGCCTGCTTTTGTTTTGTTGTTGTGTTTTTACGCTCACTCTCTCTCTCTCTCTTTTTTTCAAGCGCTTCGCTCCCAGTGCATTAAACCGTTTCTTGATCGTTTACTCTAACGCGCTCTTTTGTGTTGGTGTTGGTCGCGGTCAAACTCTTCTCCGTTGCTTGTTGCTTTCGGTGGTCGCGCTCGCGCCGTTTTTGTTTGTGAAGCTGTGAAGTAAGTTTTGTTTGTAGCTTTACTATTTGCACTTTAGGGTGGACCTGTATTTTAATCATAACAATTTTCTGCAGCGATATTTTTTATTTTTTTTTATTTGTACTTTTCTTCCCTTTTAATAAATTAAATAAAAATGTCTGTCTGCTGCTATGCGAATTGTCAAGTCCGCGCAAACTCAAAAATGGGTTTTGTCTGCTGCTGGATGTGCACAAATGTTGCTCATGAGCAATGTGCCGGCATTACTGGCCGTGTCTCAGACCTCATGAAGGATACTAATTTAGAGTGGCCGTGTTGGTCATGTTTGGAGAAAAAAAAGACATTGCAAGCTTTATAAATACTCAACTTGGCTTAGAGGGCATTTTCTGCCAGTTGAATAAACTGTGTGAAAAGTTCTCATCGGTTCAAAGAAACCTTAACGAGAAAAACCTCGTAATGGATTCTCCAAAGCGTAAAAAGGCCAACGTTGGGCAGTTATCGGGCTCTGTGATGTCGAAAAATACTCCAAACGCTCCGATACCGCAGGGTAAAGTAAATAAAGTAAATAAAAATCTTCATGTCCCTCCAACTAAAATTATCGAGAACTTAGATGATATAACAATAACTCCCATGGATATTGTCTTATCTGATCCCGATCCTTCGGTTCCTTTGGTGTTTAGTAGTGTTGATGTTAATCAACAAAAAAACTCTATCAAACCTAAAGAGCCAAATATTCAATTATCCGAGACTGAGTCTTCCAAACCAGCCTCAGTGGAGGATATAATTAAAAAATTTGTTGCTGTCCCACCTAAAAAACAAATATTTGTTTCAACGCTTCCCCCTGATTTAACATCAGATGATGTCAAGGTCTATATCAAGGCCAAATCGAATGCCAATGTCACGGTGGAGAAATTCAAATTTGCTTATGATCGGAACATTTCGTCTTTTAAAATCAGTGTTTCGAATCAAGATTTTTGCACCATATGCTGCAAAGAATTTTGGCCAGAACACATAATTGTGAAAGAGTATACTGCAAGAAAAAAAAAACAGCCCCCGATTGTATCTACACTTCCGGTGGTTGGTTCTAAGGTAACTCTCCCAATTACTGATAGTTCAAAAAACTAACATCCTCCTTCTTACTTGGCTATCAGAATGTAAGAGGTCTTTGTAGTAGACTCACTAGCTTATACCTTAATAGTCTTTCTTTCCCTTTCCATGTCATTGCCTTTACTGAAACGTGGTTAAGGCAAGACATTCTCAATTCCGAAATCAGGATCAATACATTGCTTCTAAGCAAGAGTATTGATACTTGTTGATTAAGATTAAAATGTGTTAGAGGGGGAAAGTGTTAGAAAGAGACTGTGTGCAAGAAAGTGTTAGAGGGAGGAAGACTTAGAGACAAGTTTGTGCATGCTTGAAGTGCGCTAGTCAAAGGTCAAGTACAAGTAATGTGTTATAGGTATCACCGTCCGTGAGGTTCAGTGAGCAAAGTACATTCCCTATGAAACTATTAAATGCTAGAGTCAAGTGTGCACAGGGTTCTTAGCTACAAGTTAGTAGATAAGAGAGAGAGAGAGAGTCAACTGTGAGCAGGTTTCTTAGCTACGAATAAGTAGATAAGAGAGAGTCGAGAGGGCACCTGTTTGACGTTCGTTGTCTTGCACACCTGCAGGCAAAACATTAACAATGAATGTTTATGATTGTGAAAACCAGTGATCAAAAAATAAAAGGATTGAGACAAGATTGTGCTTTTTTGAAGTACGCTAGTCAAAGGGCAGTACATTCGTAGGCCGCATTGTTATGATCAAAAGCAACACCATCAGCAACAACAACTACAACCTTCGTGGGGGCGTTATGTGTGCAATGATGGGAATTTTCTTTCGCAGCGGCAGCAGCAGCAAGATCAACACACTGTTTTTAAACAAGAGTATTGATACTTGTACATTTAGATTATAAAGAGTTAGAGGGAAAAGGTGTAAGAGGAGGAGTGTGAGAGGGAGAAGGTGTAAGACAGGGAAAGGATAGAGGGGAAAGTGTTAGAGGGAGAAGGTGTTAGAGGAGGAAAGAGTTAGAGGGGGATAGTGTTAGAAGGATACTTTTTTTTTTTTTTTTTTTTTTTTTTTTTGGGGGGGTAAATTTAATGTATTGGACCAAAAACACAGTTAGTTTTTATTACAACACAGTGATCTTCATTAGTAAATTCGGCAAGCCTGGTTGACTTCAGGCGTAGTTGTAGGTCTTGTGGATTAGGTTGACTTCCTTTGGATCGTCACCAGGCTATTGTAT
This sequence comes from Scaptomyza flava, assembly GCA_030179655.1. Lineage (NCBI taxonomy): Eukaryota > Metazoa > Arthropoda > Insecta > Diptera > Drosophilidae > Scaptomyza > Scaptomyza flava. The sequence continues at coordinate 43,171,818 of JARNME010000012.1, read as the reverse complement.
TAGGTTTCCAAATGACCTGTGATCAAAGAATAAAAGGATTGAGACAAGATTGTGCTTGTTTGAAGTACGCTAGTCAAAGGGCAGTACATTCGTAGGCCGCATTGTTATGATCAAAAGCAAAACCAACAACAACAAGAACAACAACATTCGTGAGTGTTATGTAAGCAAGGGATGGGAATTTTTTCGCAGCAGCAGCAACTAGATCAACACAAGAATATTGAGACTTTCAGATTTAGTTTGAAATATTATAGGGGGAAGTTGTAAGAGGAGGAAAGTGTTAGAGGGAGAAAGAGAGAGTTAGTATTAGAGAGAGTAGGTGTTAGAGGGGGAAAGTGTTATAGGGGAAAGTGATCCTGCTTGTATTATTATATTAAAACACGCTCCGTTATGCGATTCTATACACGAGCGTCTATGAAATGCAGGTGGTATGTTTATTGATTGTCCCTCCTTCTAACGCACACCCAACTTATTCGCTACTTACGTTTCTAACCTTTATTTGCATATATCTGTTTTGATTATTGCACTGACTTCTGTTACTTTTATAGAGCTAATTAGTATAACTTTTTAATAAACCAATGAACATTTTTAAGTTGGTGTACTTTGTTAAGAAACTATCAAATTATGTTTTTCTTATGGGTATGTTTTAATTTTATTTCATGTATATATATATATTTTTATTTTTTTTTTAATAGATTTTTGTAGTATGTTAAATTTAAGATTTATATTAAGCTTGTTCCGTTGAGGGATTTAGCAAACACAAACACCGAACATTAAGATTAATGACAAGCCGGTAGAACACACAAGTCATACTCCATGATTTTGTTTCGGCTTTATAAAATGCTTTTTTAAGTCAGTATTATAAGCCTTAGTTCTAGTACTCACTTGAAAGCTTAACGAAGTTCGTGTAGCTGGTATAATAAATCATGTTTTAACAAACTAATTTTTATCTTAATATTTGTACTTTATCGTTTATTGAGATTATTGTTATTATTATTTTTTTAATCCCCATATATTGGATTTCGTTCTATCTCAGTAATAATTTATTTTGCTTATACATTCTTTAAATTCCTTAAGGTAATCTTTTAGGCTTATCAAATAATCTTTTCCTTAACTTTCCCTCTGCTCGCTTTAAGATTTTCATCATTTGACACTTTTCATATTTAAGATATCCGTCAAACTATTTCTTATACTCAACTAAAATTATTTCAGCAAACTCACATATCAAATCAATTTCTAAAATAAAGAAAATGAAAACAGTAAGATGTTCTTAGCAGCTTGATTTTTTTTTATAAACGGGTTTTACCAACTCTTTCTAAGTATGCTACCTACGATAAAAATGTATAAAGAATGTGTTTTGTACTCATTTACTGACTTCAAAAATTCTTCTATTGACGTTGTATGATACCCTATCTTAATTTGTGTTATATTTAATCGTTTTCTTCGGACGTGTTTTTTTTATGCGCTTCGCTTTTTTACTATTGTGCGTTTTATTTCTGCTATTAATTTCGCGTCTTTGTGTAAACTAATAGTTTTGTGACTTTGTGTTTTGCCGGTTTGCCTAAACCCAAAGTGGACAGTAAATTAACAATTTAATTTGCATTTGTTTTAAAGTGATTCCAAACACAACAACAAACTGCAGTCCAGCATACTGAAAAATTTGCTCAACTTGCTGCCGCCTGCTTTTGTTTTGTTGTTGTGTTTTTACGCTCACTCTCTCTCTCTCTCTTTTTTTCAAGCGCTTCGCTCCCAGTGCATTAAACCGTTTCTTGATCGTTTACTCTAACGCGCTCTTTTGTGTTGGTGTTGGTCGCGGTCAAACTCTTCTCCGTTGCTTGTTGCTTTCGGTGGTCGCGCTCGCGCCGTTTTTGTTTGTGAAGCTGTGAAGTAAGTTTTGTTTGTAGCTTTACTATTTGCACTTTAGGGTGGACCTGTATTTTAATCATAACAATTTTCTGCAGCGATATTTTTTATTTTTTTTTATTTGTACTTTTCTTCCCTTTTAATAAATTAAATAAAAATGTCTGTCTGCTGCTATGCGAATTGTCAAGTCCGCGCAAACTCAAAAATGGGTTTTGTCTGCTGCTGGATGTGCACAAATGTTGCTCATGAGCAATGTGCCGGCATTACTGGCCGTGTCTCAGACCTCATGAAGGATACTAATTTAGAGTGGCCGTGTTGGTCATGTTTGGAGAAAAAAAAGACATTGCAAGCTTTATAAATACTCAACTTGGCTTAGAGGGCATTTTCTGCCAGTTGAATAAACTGTGTGAAAAGTTCTCATCGGTTCAAAGAAACCTTAACGAGAAAAACCTCGTAATGGATTCTCCAAAGCGTAAAAAGGCCAACGTTGGGCAGTTATCGGGCTCTGTGATGTCGAAAAATACTCCAAACGCTCCGATACCGCAGGGTAAAGTAAATAAAGTAAATAAAAATCTTCATGTCCCTCCAACTAAAATTATCGAGAACTTAGATGATATAACAATAACTCCCATGGATATTGTCTTATCTGATCCCGATCCTTCGGTTCCTTTGGTGTTTAGTAGTGTTGATGTTAATCAACAAAAAAACTCTATCAAACCTAAAGAGCCAAATATTCAATTATCCGAGACTGAGTCTTCCAAACCAGCCTCAGTGGAGGATATAATTAAAAAATTTGTTGCTGTCCCACCTAAAAAACAAATATTTGTTTCAACGCTTCCCCCTGATTTAACATCAGATGATGTCAAGGTCTATATCAAGGCCAAATCGAATGCCAATGTCACGGTGGAGAAATTCAAATTTGCTTATGATCGGAACATTTCGTCTTTTAAAATCAGTGTTTCGAATCAAGATTTTTGCACCATATGCTGCAAAGAATTTTGGCCAGAACACATAATTGTGAAAGAGTATACTGCAAGAAAAAAAAAAACAGCCCCCGATTGTATCTACACTTCCGGTGGTTGGTTCTAAGGTAACTCTCCCAAGTACTGATAGTTCAAAAAACTAACATCCTCCTTCTTACTTGGCTATCAGAATGTAAGAGGTCTTTGTAGTAGACTCACTAGCTTATACCTTAATAGTCTTTCTTTCCCTTTCCATGTCATTGCCTTTACTGAAACGTGGTTAAGGCAAGACATTCTCAATTCCGAAATTCTATGTAGTACATATTCTATTTATAGAAAGGCCGTACTCTTCGGCGTGGTGGTGGAGTGCTTATTGCTGTGAATGTTGACTTTCCTTCTGAAACAGTCGTATTAAATAGTTCTTTTGATATAGAGTTTATTGCTGTAAAGCTAAATATTTACGGTATTAACATTATTATCACTTGTTTCTATATACCTCCTTCCTCTGATCTCTCTATCTATGAGACACATCTATCTGCTATTCATTCTGTCTCTGCCTTGCTTTCTGATCGCGATTTTCTTGTAGTTCTTGGTGATTTCAACATTGCTGAAGCTACTTGGATTTCTTGTCCTGACTCTGGTACCCTGACTCCCACGGCCCCGAATGAATTTTTAATCGACTTACTTGGAATGTCATTGAGTCAAATTAATGCTATCCCAAATTCTCTTAATTAAATGCTTGATCTGATTTTTATACCCTTAACCCATAAAATGGGTAAATAAGGGTATAATGGTTTTGTGCAAAAGTATGTAACAGGCAGAAGGAAGCATCTCCGACCCTATAAAGTATATATATTATTGATCAGCATCAACAGCCGAGACGATATAGCCATGTCCGTAAGTCCGTCTGTCCGTCTGTCTGTCCGTCTGTCTGTCCGTCTGTCCGTCTGTCTGTCTGTATGAACGCGTGGATCTCAGAGACTACAAGAGCTAGAGACTTCTGATTTTGTATTTAAGTTCTCCTATACCATGAGCAAAACAAGTTTGCTTCAAATTATCGATAACTATTCTGGTTTCCGATATACACATAATATCGATAACAATAAAATATCGAATTTTGAAAATCTAAAAATGAGGGTTGAAGTAATGGATAATGATAGAACTTTTCTGAAAATTTCGTCCAAATCGGTTGAGAAACACCGGAGATATTGAACTTAATCGATGGAAGCTAAGCCAGTATACCAAAGTCTTATATAAATTAAATATATTTATTGCAACTGGGTTCAGGGTATCTTCTAGTCGGGCTCTCCCGACTAGAGCCTTCTTACTTGTTTTTGTTTTGGATTCATCATGTTCATCCGTTTCCCGTTCCCAGCCTATATCTTATCCCGAAGACTTATACCATCCTGCGTTGGAGCTATTGATTAATTTACCTTCCCGGACGCGTTGCAATGTCAAAATGCCTTTGAGTCGAGTTCGTCAATTTTGGAAAACTGATTTTGAGGGTCTCGCCCTGCTTTTATCCCATACTGACTGGTCTCCCCTCTACGAGTCTGACGACTTGGACGTGGCAATTAGTATTTTTTACAATACCTTATATTCTTTATTTGATTTATGTGTCCTGGTTGGTAAGCTAAACAGGTCTAATAAACCTGTGTGGTTTACCCGAGATTTGAAAATTCTCAAAAATCGAGAATCTAAACTCTACAAGAGATTTAGAAAAAGTAGCTCATCGGTAGCCTATTCTGATTACTTGATTGCTCGTGCCAGTTTTGCTATCTTAAACAACCAATGTTATAAGAATTACCTGACTCGGTGTAGATTACAGTTTCAGCAGGATCCAAAGCGGTTTTTTGTTTTTGTTAATGCGAAGCGGAGGTCATCGACACTCTCAACGGAAGTATTCTTTGAGGAAATGAAGGCCAATTCTGATCAGGAGATTGCAAATATATTTTCCCAATTTTTTCAAACGACGTATAGTTCTTTTCAATCTCAAGTCGGTTTGCCTTACCCTTATCAGGTTAATGGCTCGAATCGCATCTTTGGACTGAAAATCACTGAGAACTCACTTTTAAATAATCTTCATGTTTTGAAACCTATATTTTCCCCAGGACCTGACGGAGTGCCAGGCTGTGTGCTTAGACACTGCGCTCATGGTCTTTTAAAGCCGTTGGTTAAAATGTTTAACTTGTCCCTGGAGATAGGCTCCTTTCCAAAAATTTGGAAAGAGTCATTTATTATTCCTCTTCATAAAAAAAAAAAGGAAACAAATGTAATGTTCAAAATTATAGGGGTATCTCCAAGTTGTCTGCTATTCCTAAGATTTTTGAAAAATTAATTACCTCCCATCTTCAACACCTTTGCAAATCAAATATTTCACCGTGCCAGCACGGATTTATGAAACAAAGATCTACTACCACTAACTTGTTAGAATTTACTTCGTTTGTTATCAAAGTTTTTCAAGACAAATTGCAGACTGATGTTATTTATACTGATTTTTTTAAGGCTTTCGACTCTGTAGAACATCATCTCCTAATACATAAACTAGAACTCTTTGGCTTTTCAAATATTCTAGTTCTTTGGATTAAATACTACCTACATCTTAAAGCTCAGAGGGTTTTATTTAAAGGGTTCGTTTCCAAGACGGTTCAGGTCACTTCAGGCGTTCCTCAGGGTACTCATCTTGGTCCTTTATTATTTATTTTGTTTATAAACGATCTTCCATCGGTTATAAAGTTCTCTCGGGTTTTGATGTACGCTGATGATGTAAAGTTATGCACGTCAGCTGCAACTCCCCTAGCTGCTCAACAGCTTCAAAGAGATTTAGACAACTTTCAAATGTGGTGTAAAGTAAATTTTTTAAATCTTAATTACAGTAAATGTAAAGTAATGTCATTTTTTAGATGTTTGCCCTTTTTAATATTTATTTTCTTGACAACAAACCACTAGACAGAATTGAATGGGTTGACGATTTGGGCATCGTTATGGACCCAAAGCTTAAGTTTGACAAGCATATCTCTTCAATTTCCAATCGAGCAGCTGGTGTCTCGGGGTTCATTAAGCGCTGGTCGAAGGAGTTTAACGATCCCTACTTAACAAAAACTCTGTATACTTCTCTTGTACGACCGATTCTGGAATATGGATCTTGTATATGGTTTCCGAAATACGAAATTCATCAGAATAAAATAGAATCGGTACAAAAACAATTTCTGCTCTTCGCACTTAGAGGTCTTAACTGGGACACTAACAATAATTTGCCGTCTTATCGTAGTAGACTTTTACTAATAGATCTTCCTTCTCTGAGTGATCGTAGAATAATGCTTTCATTTTCCTTTTTTCACAAATTAATTAATGGTGAAATTGATTCTTCTGAATTAATTAACCAAATTAACTTTGCTGTTCCTATTAGAAATACTAGAAATTTTGTACCTATATCTCTTCAAACTTGTAATTCTAATTATGCTCTTCATAACCCTTTTCGTATTCTGTGTTCTATTTATAACGATCTTTCCCACTTAATACAAAGTGCCACTCCTACTTGCTCTTTTAAAAAGTTAGTTTTGTGTCATTTGTCTACATGTTCGCGATCATCGTAACCGCACGATAAGCGGAGCGCCCCTCGGTCGGATGGGCGGGAGGTGGGTCGCTTTGTGCGTGGGTCCGCGCGTTAACAAGCCGGTGCTTGGTATCGTTGGGCCACTTGACTGTACTGTTCGTTAGTACATCTACGTCCAATATGCTTTTGACTAGGCTTTACGCTTAAAACGAGATAGATTGTATTATTGTCCTTAACAAGTCAACTTAATTTTAACAGGGAAATCGATCGGACATTGATTTTTCACTTTATAATTGATTGCTTTAATATATTTTAACTGTCAACCTATGTACATTTCTACTTTTTCAGTGATTATGTTAGATTTTTATATTTCCAAACTCATTGCTTGAACTTACAAAATTTCGTTACTAATTTCTTATAATTGATGGATGGTAATATATTATTTCATTATTCTCCCCATTTTTCTTGCATTTAATAAGGAAGTGCATTGAACTAGCTTATCAGTTCGCGATATGAGTCTTACACTGTTTCGAAAAGTATGAATACGTTAAATGTTTTAATTTAAGGGTTAAGTATCTATTAGATGCCATGTTATTAGGGCGTATTTATTCATATAATTTTTATAATTATTTCTTAAGGAGACTTATTTTCTTTAGTGCTCAAAACTTATTGTCGCTAAAGGATTTATTTTTTCATGATCTGAGTTATTTATTTAATTCGTGAAACCATTGTATTGTGTTTTATTATTCTTGAACCCTTGCATTAGTATTGAATTTGGATGGCAAAATACGGTTGTGATGTACTAAAGCTCGAGATGACTTGAGAGTCGGTATTTTGCAAAACGGTCGGTAGAGTACTTAAAATTTTTAATTGTATTGTGTTTTTAAAATAATGTACTTTAACTATCACCGGATTGGTTTATACCCACTAAATATTGATATTTTCGGTTTTTTCTTCCTTTGTATTAGTCGTTTTATACACCCTAGCTCTTGATCCTGTTTTTTGATTTTGGATTAGGGTTTGATTTTATTGTATACTGTTTGTGGAGGAGGCTCCAAATAATCAGATTTGGTTTAATAATTGTATAGTAAGATTTATTTTTCTTTTTTATGTTGGTAAAGCAATAGTTGTATGTTAAACTAATAAAAAGAGCGCAAGCAAGTCATTTACAATAATTTTCAATAACTTAGGATTCATGGTCTTAAGACCGTTTAGACTTCAAGTAGTAAGTAGTAAGTAGTTTTGCTAGACTATATTCTATTATGATTCTTGTGGGTTATAATTCGTACATTGAAAGAGCGAGATAAAGCTGTTCTTGTTTAGCTCCACAATCTATTTTCTTGGTCCATTTTCCTTTACATATAATACGGCAGGGAGTAAGATTTAAAAGTAGTATGTCATTCCATTCTAATAATATTTGTATATTGTTTTTATTATTTTGCTATTTAATTTTTATTTTATTCTTTTATGTTATTTGACTTTATATATTGCCTTTAAATTTAAGGGTTTTGCCTCTCAATTTTTGAACCGAGTCATAGTATTTTTTTTTCTGTGCTGCATAAACGAAAGCATGCTTGATCCCAGATATGTTTATTCTTAGTCAATATGTAGATCAACACCGTAGGCTTTCAAGTACTATATGTCTGTCTCTATATTTTATCAGCTTTTAGGTATTGAGATTAAATTTTGCTCAGAATCTTATCGCTGACTTAAACACATGAGTGTTACAACTTTCACACTTAAGGAGCATCAGATCTTTTCGTTTCAAAGTGTTTACTATTTGACGCTTTTAAGAACAATTTGCTTGCCTGAGCTAGGTAGGTTATACAGTTAAAACAATTAGTGGAAAGACGGAACTGTCTTATAGAATTTCTTCAACATTATTAGTTGGTTCTTTCCGTTTCGCATTTTATCACGCACTTTGAGATTATTATATTACTTAATGGAATGTGCTCTATGTTCCTGATTGTTTGCTGATTATTGTTGTTAATTATTATTTTGTTTATTTATTTCTTTTGCATCTCATATAGTATTTTTCCCTTATGTTTCTTTTTATTGCGCTCCACTTCTAAACTTAGTTTAATAATTTTCGATGTTTCCTACAATTTATATTCAATCGCCCTTTATTTGACAAAAACTGGCCTGTTAAAAACGGAAGCCAATTAATCTATCAAACTTATGGAAGGGAATAGTTGTGTTTATTTTTCATTTAAAAATAAAAATAGGCTGTTATACGGGTACACAAAATATTTACTTATATTAAATTAATAGTACTGTCACTGTTTACGACAGCCTGGCATCCTAAAGAGACTCAATCGCTCACCATCATCACTTGACACCCCACCCTCCCATACGACGAAGCGATCCTCACCTGGACCATCAATCGTACACACACAATTAACTTTTACCTAGATAATGTACGGTTTGCATGTAGGCGCCTTATTTGAATAGTATTTCATTGTTCTACTCTGTACCGATTTTGGATCCCCTGATTTATATTATTTCCAGCTACTTTCCAAGGCTCACACCTTTAACTTTTAACACACCAGCCCACAAAACATATAATTTGGATATAAAAACATTAGACAACGACATCAAGCACCAAGAGCTATTAAAAAAATTTATAAAGTATTCGGAGGAAATTTGATCGAACAATGTAACACCCAAAATATTTATTATGGTTTACATTAAATCGTGAACTCATAGTCGAGTCTACTACGTACTTCACATTTTTCCATGAGTTGTTCCCATCTAAAACCCCTATCAATTTATCCGTTTTTTCTTATTATTTTTTCAACCAAGTAAGTGCGTACCTGTTTTTTCAATTTTATCTCTCTAAAAAATGTCTGTAAGTTCGGTAGCCTCACAGTCATTCAATATGTTTGTTATAGGGATTTTGTATTGTATTTCTATTATTGTACATTTTTAAGTTTTCCGGTTTGGTGAGTAGCTCTTCTCAATTAAGTATTATGTTTGCTTATACATAAGAAACCCTCAACTCATCATAAATACTTGATCTCGTACAGTTTCCATGTCCGGTGGAAGAGTCATAGAACTAGAAGGGGGGCACAACAGACCTCTCAGCTACCAAATCAATCATCGACGATTAAGGTTTATACAGGCAGGAGACATATTATTCTATTATTGATTCCCCTTTATGTTTAATTTTTATACTCGATACCGAAGGTAAAGAGTATATTGGGTTTGTGCAATGTCCGTCATGGTGTCTGTCCGTCTGTCCGTCTGTATGAACGCAACTTTTTTCCACACCCTTCAAGCTACAGACTTGAAACTTTCCAATTCACTTTATCTAGGGGATAGTAAATTAAAGTGTCAAGATGGGGGTTCTACGATAACTGGGGGGCTCGCAAATCGATAAATTCGATAACTCAAAACCGATAAATCCACATATTTCGCACATCCTGACAGCTAGAACTACCAAATTTGGTGAGAAGATAGCTACTAGCAACCCCCAAAAAACTGAATCAAAAATTTTGGAGCCCCGCCTACCCATTCCGCCCCCAGCCCCCCCGCATTTTAAAGTCAAAAAAGCCTATATCTCCCACAGTTTTTGAGCTATAGCCACCAAATTTGGTGCCAAGATAGGTGATGATGACCCCCCAAAAACTCCATCAAAAGTTTGGATGCCACGCCTACCAATACCGCCCTAGCCACCCCCATCTGCCCCAACGCTTCGTCAAAAACGGAAATGCGTGTATCTTCCAGAGTAGTGGAGCTAGAGCCACCAAATTTGGTAGGAAGATAGCTGGCAACAACCCCAAAAGAATTGCATCAAAGTTTTGGAGCCTTGCCCAACCATTCCGCCCCCCTTTCCCCACCTTATACAAACTTTGAGTTAGAGTCACCAAATTTGGTATGAAGGTAGCATTTGGCATTCCACAAGGATCTGCAGCAAAAATTTTGATGCCACGCCCAACCATACCGCCCCCAGCCCCCCTTTCCCCATTTTATACAAACTTCGAGCTAGAGTCACCAAATTTGGTATGAAGGTAGCATTTGACATCCCACATGGATCGGCAGCAAAAATTTGAATGCCACGCCCACCCATACCGCCCCAAGCCCCATAGCCCCCCTTTCACCACCTTTACATGCTTCGAGCTAGAGTCACCAAATTTGGTATGAAGGTAGCATTTGACATTCCACAAGGATCTGCAGCAAAAATTTGGATGCCACGCCCAACCATACCGCCCCAGCCCCAGCCCCCTTTCCCAACCTTATACAAACTTTGAGCTAGAGTCACCAAATTTGGTATGAAGGTAGCATTTGACATTCCACAAGGATCTGCAGCAAAAATTTGAATGCCACGCCCAACCATACCGCCCCCAGCCCCCCTTTCCCCACTTTTACAAACTTTGAGCTAGAGTCACCAAATTTGTTATGAAGATAGCAATTGACATTCCACAAAGATCTGCATCACAAATTTGGATGCAATTCCACCCATACCGCCCCCAGCCCCCCTTTCCCCACTTTATACAAACTTCGAGCTAGAGTCACCAAATTTGTTATGAAGATAGCAATTAACATCCCACATGGATGGGCATCAAAATTTTTAATACTGGTATCGAGTATACCGCAGTCGGTTGCGTCCGACTGCAACGTTTCCACCTGTTTTTATTAAAAAGTTGTTACTATTCTACTGACTTTTATTGATTTTTTATTAATTTTTTATTATCTTGTAGGAAATTTAATTTCCGTTTGTTTTTCTTCACAAAGTAGTTTACATCTGTCAGCAATGTCAATTCGTGATTTTTATTCTAAACATTTTTTGAGATTCGAATCTATTTTTTTTAAGAGTGCATTCAATTTTTTTCACTTAAAGCCAACAAAAGTACTGACGCAATACTACTGCGTGTTGTACTATAACTTTAATTTAACATTTAATTGAAAGAACAAGGGACTTAAAAGTACGCTGTTGAACAGAGTAAAGTACTCCTTGCAAAGTGAGGCAGCGGTGGCCATCTGACGTTTCCAGGCAAATATTTTCTCTTTCAACTCCAATTCTAGAACTCATACAATAACCTTGAAAAGAGGTAAGCCAAAAATACATGGAACTGGTGACAGTTTTGCTGTTAAAAACACGTTTATTTTCGGTTTTAGAAACCGGTTGTTGTTTAACTGTTTAAAACAGGGAGCTGCTATTTTTTACGGTTTGAAAAACCGGGTGCTGTTTTGCTGTTATTTTTCATGTTTTTCAGAAACAGCTTCTTGTTTTGCTGTTATTTTTGATGTTTTTAAGAAACCGGTTGTTGTTTAACTGTTTAAAATAGAGAGCTGTTATTTTTTCTGGTTTTAAATACTGGGGCTGTTAAGCTGTTATTTTTGTGGTTTTCAAGAATCAGGTTGTTGTTTGACTGCAATTTTTCCGGTTTGAAAACAGTTGAGGGGTGGGGGGGTGTAAATTTTGCTGCTAAAAACAGGGATTTTCAGGTTTAAAAACAGGTTGTTGATATATGTTTAAACGGAGGGCTGTTATATGTGCAATATGCAGATATAACAGCCCACCAGTTTAACATCTATCAACAACCTGTTTTAAAACAAGTGGAAACGTTGCAGTCGGACGCAACCGACTGCGGTATACTCGATACCAGTATTAAAAATGTTGATGCCCATCCATGTGGGATGTTAATTGCTATCTTCATAACAAATTTGGTGACTCTAGCTCGAAGTTAGTATAAAGTAGGGAAAGGGGGGCTGGGGGCGGTATGGGTTTTTGACGAAGCGTTGGGGCAGATGGGGGTGGCTAGGGCGGTATTGGTAGGCGTGGCATCCAAACTTTTGATGCAGTTTTTGGGGGGTCATCATCACCTATCTTGGCACCAAATTTGGTGACTCTGGCTAAAAAACTGTGGGAGATATAGGCTTTTCTGATTTCAAAATGCGGGGAGGCTGGTGGCGGAATGGGTGGGCGTGGCTCCAAAACTTTGATGCAATTCTTTTGGGGTTGTTGCCAGCTATCTTCCTACCAAATTTGGTGGCTCTAGCTTCACTACTCTGGAAGATACACGCATTCCCGTTTTTGACGAAGCGTAGGGGCAGATGGGGGTGGCTAGTGAGGTATTGGTGGGCGTGGCATCCAAACTTTGGATGCAGTTTTTGGGGGGTCATCATCACCTATCTTGGCACCAAATTTGGTGGCTATAGCTCAAAAACTGTGGGAGATATAGGCTTTTTTGACTTTAAAATGCGGGGGGGCTGGGGGCGGAATGGGTAGGCGGGGCTCCAAAATTTTTGATGCAGTTTTTTGGGGGTTGCTAGTAGCTATCTTCTCACCAAATATGATGTGCGAAATATGTGGATTTATCGGTTTTGAGTTATCGAATTTATCGATTTGCGAGCCCCCCAGTTATCGTAGAACCCCCATCTTGACACTTTAATTTACTATCCCATAGATAAAGTGAATTGGAAAGTTTCAAGTCTCTAGCTTGAAGGGTGTGGAAAAAAGTTGCGTTCATACAGACGGACAGACGGACAGACACCATGACGGACATTGCACAAACCCAATATACTCTTTACCTTCGGTATCGAGTATAAACAGCTTGCTGTTAGCTGTTATTTTTATATAACAGTCAAACATCAACCTGTTTTTAAACCCGAAAAATCCCTGTTTTTTACAGCAAAATTTACACCCCCCTCCCCACAACTTTTTTCAAACCGGAAAAATAACAGTCAAACAACAACCTGATTCTTGAAAACCTCAAAAATAACAGCTTAACAGCCCCAGTATTTAAAACCAGAAAAAATAACAGCTCTCTATTTTAAACAGTTAAACAACAACCGGTTTCTTAAACCGAAATAAACCTGTTTTTAACAGCTAAACTGCAGAAGGTTTTTTTTTTACCGGTAAAATAACCGCTCTCTGTTTTAAACAGCTAAATAACAACCTGTTTCTTAAAAACATGAAAAATAACAGCATAACAAGAAGCTGTTTCTGAAAAACTTGAAAAATAACAGCAAAACAGCACCCGGTTTTTCAAACCATAAAAAATAGCAGCTCCCTGTTTTAAACAGTTAAACAACAACCGGTTTCTAAAACCGAAAAAAAACGTGTTTTTAACAGCAAAACTGCCAGCAGTTCCATGTATTTTGGGCTTACCTCTTTTTAAGGTTATTGTATGAGTTCTAGAATTGGAGTTGAAAGAGAAAATATTTGCCTGGAAACGTCAGATGGCCACCGCTGCCTCACTTTGCAAGGAGTACTTTACTCTGTTCAACAGCGTACTTTTAAGTCCCTTGTTCTTTCAATTAAATGTTAAATTAAAGTTATAGTACAAAACGCAGTAGTATTGCGTCAGTACTTTTGTTGGCTTTAAGTGAAAAAAATTGAAAGCACTCTTAAAAAAAATAGATTCGAATCTCAAAAAATGTTTAGAATAAAAATCACGAATAGACATTGCTGACAGATGTAAACTACTTTGTGAAGAAAAACAAACGGATATTAAATTTCCGACAAGATAATAAAAAATTAATAAAAAATCAATAAAAGTCAGTAGATAGTAACAACTTTTTAATAAAAAAAATTAAACATAAAGGGGAATCAATAATAGAATAATATGTCTCCTGCCTGTATAAACCTTAATCGTCGATGAGTGAAAATTAAACATAAAGGGGAATCAATAATAGAATAATATGTCTCCTGCCTGTATAAACCTTAATCGTCGATGATTGATTTGGTAGCTGAGAGGTCTGTTGTGCCCCCCTTCTAGTTCTATGACTCTTCCACCGGACATGGAAACTGTACGAGATCAAGTATTTATGATGAGTTGAGGGTTTCTTAGCCTTTAATACGGTTGATATGTTGTTCTAAGACAATAAAATTTTTCCTTGCTAAGGCTACGCATACTGCTATAATGTGAAAGGAGGATTCTTTCTCCCGATAAACATTTGTCTTGTCTGAGATCAGATGTCTTCGTTCAGCTCGCTTCCATCTAAAGACTCTCGCTGTTCGTTAGCTCCTACCTTATTGTACCTTTTTCTACGTCACACTTCGGCTCAAAGCCTTTTAGGAGTGTCTCTGCCCTCAATCTTGTTTGCGTGCTAATTTTTACGTACCCTGCAATATTTACGTGACTCGAGTACGATCTAAAAAAATTAATAAGAAGTTATTATCGAAAACTCAATCAAAGATACGTTTAAAAGACATTATGGAGGTAGTGTTCAATCAATTGTTTAGTTAGAACAATCAGCGATATAATAGGACAGCTAAAATTCCATACATAAAAGTAAATCATTAAATTTTTAAAAGATTTGAAGACATTTTTATTAGTCAGACAAAAATCTAAGTAAATGATTATGTGTGTATAAGCAAACATAATACTTAATTGAGAAGAGCTACTCACCAAACCGGAAAACTTAAAAGTGTACAATAATAGAAATACAATACAAAATCCCTATAACAAACATATTGAATGACTGTGAGGCTAGCGAACTTACAGACATTTTCTAGAGAGATAAAATTGAAAAAACAGGTACGCACTTACTTGGTTGAAAAAATAATAAGAAAAAACGGATAAATTGATAGGGGTTTTAGATGGGAACAACTCATGGAAAAATGTGAAGTACGTAGTAGACTCGACTATGAGTTCACGATTTAATGTAAACCATAATAAATATTTTGGGTGTTACATTGTTCGATCAAATTTCCTCCGAATATCTTATAAATTTTTTTAATAGCTCTTGGTGCTTGATGTCGTTGTCTAATGTTTTTATATCCAAATTATATGTTTTGTGGGCTGGTGTGTTAAAAGTTAAAGGTGTGAGCCTTGGAAAGTAGCTGGAAATAATATAAATCAGGGGATCCAAAATCGGTACAGAGTAGAACAATGAAATACTATTCAAATAAGGCGCCTACATGCAAACCGTACATTATCTAGGTAAAAGTTAATTGTGTGTGTACGATTGATGGTCCAGGTGAGGATCGCTTCGTCGTATGGGAGGGTGGGGTGTCAAGTGATGATGGTGAGCGATTGAGTCTCTTTAGGATGCCAGGCTGTCGTAAACAGTGACAGTACTATTAATTTAATATAAGTAAATATTTTGTGTACCCGTATAACAGCCTATTTTTATTTTTAAATGAAAAATAAACACAACTATTCCCTTCCATCAGTTTGATAGATTAATTGGCTTCCGTTTTTAACAGGCCAGTTTTTGTCAAATAAAGGGCGATTGAATATAAATTGTAGGAAACATCGAAAATTATTAAACTAAGTTTAGAAGTGGAGCGCAATAAAAAAGAAACATAAGGGAAAAATACTATATGAGATGCAAAAGAAATAAATAAACAAAATAATAATTAACAACAATAATCAGCAAACAATCAGGAACATAGAGCACATTCCATTAAGTAATATAATAATCTCAAAGTGCGTGATAAAATGCGAAACGGAAAGAACCAACTAATAATGTTGAAGAAATTCTATAAGACAGTTCCGTCTTTCCACTAATTGTTTTAACTGTATAACCTACCTAGCTCAGGCAAGCAAATTGTTCTTAAAAGCGTCAAGTAGTAAACACTTTGAAACTAAAAGATCTGATGCTCCTTAAGTGTGAAAGTTGTAACACTCATGTGTTTAAGACAGCGATAAGATTGTGAGCAAAATTTAATCTCAATACCTAAAAGCTGATAAAATATAGAGACAGACATATAGTACTTGAAAGCCTACGGTGTTGATCTACATATTGATTAAGAATAAACATATCTGGGATCAAGCATGCTTTCGTTTATGCAGCACAGAAAAAAAAAAATACTATGACTCGGTTCAAAAATTGAGAGGCAAAACCCTTAAATTTAAAGGCAATATATAAAGTCAAATAACAGAAAAGAATAAAATAAAAATTAAATAGCAAAATAATAAAAACAATATACAAATATTATTAGAATGGAATGACATACTACTTTTAAATCTTACTCCCTGCCGTATTATATGTAAAGGAAAATGGACCAAGAAAATAGATTGTGGAGCTAAACAAGAACAGCTTTATATCGCTCTTTCAATGTACGAATTATAACCCACAAGAATCATAATAGCATATAGTCTAGCAAAACTACTTACTACTTACTACTTGAAGTCTAAACGGTTTTAAGACCATGAATCCTAAGTTATTGAAAATTATTGTAAATGACTTGCTTGCGCTCTTTTTATTAGTTTAACATACAACTATTGCTTTACCAACATAAAAAAGAAAAATAAATCTTACTATACAATTATTAAACCAAATCTGATTATTTGGAGCCTCCTCCACAAACAGTATACAATAAAATCAAACCCTAATCCAAAATCAAAAAACAGGATCAAGAGCTAGGGTGTATAAAACGACTAATACAAAGGAAGAAAAAACCGAAAATATCAATATTTAGTGGGTATAAACCAATCCGGTGATAGTTAAAGTACATTATTTTAAAAACACACTACAATTAAAAATTTTAAGTACTCTACCGACCGTTTTGCAAAATACCGACTCTCAAGTCATCTCGAGCTTTAGTACATCACAACCGTATTTTGCCATCCAAATTCAATACTAATGCAAGGGTTCAACAATAATAAAACACAATACAATGGTTTCACGAATTAAATAAATAACTCAGATCATGAAAAAATAAATCCCTTAGCGACAATAAGTTTTGAGCACTAAAGAAAATAAGTCTCCTTAAGAAATAATTATAATAATTATATGAATAAATACGCCCTAATAACATGGCATCTAATAGATACTTAACCCTTAAATTAAAACATTTAACGTAGTCATACTTTTCGAAACAGTGGAAGATTCATATCTCGAACTGATAAGCTAGTTCAATGCACTTCCTTATTAAATGCAAGAAAAATGGGGAGAATAATGAAATAAAATATTACCATCCATCAATTATAAGAAATTAGTAACGAAATTTTGTAAGTTCAAGCAATGAGTTTGGAAATATAAAAATCTAACATAATCACTAAAAAAGTAGAAATGTACATAGGTTGACAGTTGAAATATATTAAAGCAATCAATTATAAAGTGAAAAATCAATGTCCGATCGATTTCCCTGTTAAAATTAAGTTAACTTGTTAAGGACAATAATACAATCTATCTCGTTTTAAGCGTAAAGCCTAGTCAAAATAGCTAACTACATAACATAAATGTTTAAAAATCTGTAGAATACTAAGTTGAAGAAAACGATTAAATATAACACAAATTAAGATAGGGTATCATACAACGTCAATATAAGAATTTTTGAAGTCAGTAAATGAGTACAAAACACATTCTTTATACATTTTTATCGTAGGTAGCATACTTAGAAAGAGTTGGTAAAACCCGTTTATAAAAAAAAATCAAGCTGCTAAGAACATCTTACTGTTTTCATTTTCTTTATTTTAGAAATTGATTTGATATGTGAGTTTGCTGAAATAATTTTAGTTGAGTATAAGAAATAGTTTGACGGATATCTTAAATATGAAAAGTGTCATATGATGAAAATCTTAAAGCGAGCAGAGGGAAAGTTAAGGAAAGATTATTTGATAAGCCTAAAGATTACCTTAAGGAATTTAAAGAATGTATAAGCAAAATAAATTATTACTGAGATAGAACGAAATCCAATATATGGGATTAAAAAATAATAATAACAATAATCTCAATAAACGATGAAGTATAAATATTAAGATCAAAATTAGTTTGTTAAAACATGATTTATTATACCAGCTACACGAACTTCGTTAAGCTTTCAAGTGAGTACTAGAACTAAGGCTTATAATATTGACTTAAAAAAGCATTTTATAAAGCCGAAACAAAATCATGGAGTATGACTTGTGTGTTCTACCGGCTTGTCATTAATCTTAATGTTCGGTGTTTGTGTTTGCTAAATCCCTCAACGGAACAAGCTTAATATAAATCTTAAATTTAACATACTACAAAAATCTATAAAAAAAAATAAAAATATATATATATACATGAAATAAAATTAAAACATACCCATAAGAAAAACATAATTTGATAGTTTCTTAACAAAGTACACCAACTTAAAAAATGTTCATTGGTTTATTAAAAAGTTATACTAATTAGCTCTATAAAAGTAACAGAAGTCAGTGCAATAATCAAAACAGATATATGCAAATAAAGGTTAGAAACGTAAGTAGCGAATAAGTTGGGTGTGCGTTAGAAGGAGGGACAATCAATAAACATACCACCTGCATTTCATAGACGCTCGTGTATAGAATCGCATAACGGAGCGTGTTTTAATATAATAATACAAGCAGGATCACTTTCCCCTATAACACTTTCCCCCTCTAACACCTACTCACTCTAATACTAACTCTCTCTTTCTCCCTCTAACACTTTCCTCCTCTTACAACTTCCCCCTATAATATTTCAAACTAAATCTGAAAGTCTCAATATTCTTGTGTTGATCTTGTTGCTGCTGCTGCGAAAAAATTCCCATCCCTTTGCTAATTGGTTGAAT
This sequence comes from Scaptomyza flava, assembly GCA_030179655.1. Taxonomy (NCBI): domain Eukaryota; kingdom Metazoa; phylum Arthropoda; class Insecta; order Diptera; family Drosophilidae; genus Scaptomyza; species Scaptomyza flava. Next base: position 43,152,986 of record JARNME010000012.1, on the reverse strand, counting down.
AGCAAAATCTGATCCTGTCATTATCACAACCATAAGGCTCAACGTATTGACATTGCTGCTGCTGCTGCTGCGTAAGAAAAGTTCCACGCCTTGTTCAAAGAGCCCCACGAAGGTTGTAGTTGTTGTTGCTGTTGGTGTTGCTTTTGATCATAACAATGCGGCCTACGAATGTACTGCCCTTTGACCAGCGTACTTCAAAAAAGCACAATCAAGCATGCAGAAACTTGTCTCTAAGTCTTCCACCCTCTAACACTTTCTTGCACACAGTATCCTTCTAACACTATCCCCCTTTAACTCTTTCCTCCTCTAGCACCTTCTCCCTCTAGCACTTTCCCCCTCTATCCTTTCCCCCTCTTACACCTTCTCCCTCTAACACTCCTCCTCTTACACCTTTTCCCTCTAACTCTTTATAATCTAAATGTACAAGTATCAATACTCTTGTTTAAAAACAGTGTGTTGATCTTGCTGCTGCTGCCGCTGCGAAAGAAAATTCCCATCATTGCACACATAACGCCCCCACGAAGGTTGTAGTTGTTGTTGCTGATGGTGTTGCTTTTGATCATAACAATGCGGCCTACGAATGTACTGCCCTTTGACTAGCGTACTTCAAACAAGCACAATCTTGTCTCAATCCTTTTATTCTTTGATCACAGGTCATTTGGAAACCTAATACAATAGCCTGGTGACGATCCAAAGGAAGTCAACCTAATCCACAAGACCTACAACTACGCCTGAAGTCAACCAGGCTTGCCGAATTTACTAATGAAGATCACTGTGTTGCAATAAAAACTAACTGTGTTTTTGGTCCAATACATTAAATTTACCCCACCCAAAAAAAAAAAAAAAAAAAAAAAAAAAGTATCCTTCTAACACTATCCCCCTCTAACTCTTTCCTCCTCTAACACCTTCTCCCTCTTACACTTTCCCCTCTATCCTTTCCGTGTCTTACACCTTCTCCCTCTCACACTCCTCCTCTTACACCTTTTCCCTCTAACTCTTTATAATCTAAATGTACAAGTATCAATACTCTTGTTTAAAAACAGTGTGTTGATCTTGCTGCTGCTGCCGCTGCGAAAGAAAATTCCCATCATTGCACACATAACGCCCCCACGAAGGTTGTAGTTGTTGTTGCTGATGGTGTTGCTTTTGATCATAACAATGCGGCCTACGAATGTACTGCCCTTTGACTAGCGTACTTCAAAAAAGCACAATCTTTTCTCAATCCTTTTATTCTTTGATCACTGGTTTTCACAATCATAAACATTCATTGTTAATGTTTTGCCTGCAGGTGTGCAAGACAACGCACGTCAAACAGGTGCCCTCTCGACTCTCTCTTATCTACTTATTCGTAGCTAAGAAACCTGCTCACAGTTGACTCTCTCTCTCTCTTATCTACTAACTTGTAGCTAAGAACCCTGTGCACACTTGACTCTAGCATTTAATAGTTTCATAGGGAATGTACTTTGCTCACTGAACCTCACGGACGGTGATACCTCTAACACATTAGCCAACTAATGTAATTGACCTTTGACTAGCGAACTTCAGGCATGCACAAACTTGTCTCTAAGTCTTCCTCCCTCTAACACTTTCTTGCACACAGTCTCTTTCTAACACTTTCCCCCTCTAACACATTTTAATCTTAATCAACAAGTATCAATACTCTTGCTTAGAAGCAATGTATTGATCCTGCCGTTGCTGCTGCTGCTGGTGCTGCGTTCGCAGAACCCCAGTACATCGAACAAGCGTTCGCTTTTCTCTATTATCTATCCTTTCTTCCTTTGCACACTGCCACGCACGTCAAAGAGGCGTCCTCTCGATTCCAGATCCTTTGATCACTACTACTCATGACCATACACATTCATTCTTTATTGCTTGCTTTCAGGTTGACAATGCAACGCACTTCAAACAGGCACCCTCTCGACTCTCTTTTATCTATCCTTTCTTCCTGTGCACACTGCACCTCATGACCATAAACAGGTTTACAATGCCCCGCACGTCAAAGAGGCGCACAATTGACTCTAACACTAGTTAGGTAAATAGGCAAATCTGTTCCTCTGATCACTGCTTCTGAAGAATCTTGTTGATTTTGTCCTTAAGAATGCCATCTATGATTGTGGTTTGCTTGCAGGTGTATAATGAAACGCAGGTTTAACAGGCGCGCACTTGACTCCAAATCCTTTGATCACTGCTTCTCACAGATGCTGCTGGTAAAGTGGTCGCCTAGGAATGTTAATCCTTTGTTCTCCACATTAGGCTAATCAAAGGAGGGACCCGATTATGTGAAGTTTTTTCGTGAATTTTCTCTCTGAATCTTTTGTTTGATGGCAAGGGGAGTAGAGGTGTAAAAATTCAAGCAAAAATTCACTACTTGTTAAGTCGTGAATTTTTCTTCTTATTTTGCTTTGCCTTATTCCGATAGAATGTAAAAACAGAGTTGCACAGTGTTTGATGTGAAAAATAAAGTTATTGATACGAAATATCGCACAAGCTAATATTAGCGCAAATAGTAAATATATTGTTGTGGTTTATAAATTATTAATAGAAATGTTATGGAAGAAAGAATTAATTGAACTGGTGTTAACTGTGTCTGTTTATCGACCATAAATTTAAACCAGAGTTGCATTTTCAAAGGAAAAAATTCACTGAAAAACTTCAGCGTGTAAATGCGACCTGAATTGCGAAGAAGTTTTAAAACAGAATGAAAAAAAAACTTCATGAAAAAACTTCAGCGTGTAAATGGGGTCTTACTTGTTTTTATAATGCAACTAATTTTTATACCCTTAACCCATAAAATGGGTAAATAAGGGTATAATGGTTTTGTGTAAAAGTATGTAACAGGCAGAAGGAAGCATCTCCGACCCCATAAAGTATATATATTCTTGATCAGCATCAACAGCCGAGACGATATAGCCATGTCCGTCTGTCCGTCTGTCTGTCTGTCTGTCTGTCCGTCTGTCTGTCTCTCTGTCTGTATGAACGCGTGGATCTGAGAGACTACAAGAGCTAGAGACTTCAGATTTTGTATTTAAGTTCTCCTATACCATGAGCAGAACAGCTTTACTTCAAGTTATCGATAACTATTCTGGTTTCCGATATACACATAATATCGATAACAAAAAATATCGAATTTGGAAAATGTAAAAATGAGGGTTGAAGTAATGGGGGGCTCTCCCGACTAGAGCCTTCTAACTTGTTTCTGTTTAACATTTTGTTTTTAAGAACTTCAAAACATATCAAGTGACTTTTTTGTATGCTAGGAATAAATACCGCCAAAAAAAACGTTTACATTATTTAAAATATAAACATTTTTTTTGTCAAAGTACTAATGTCGAGCAGTGCATGTACGAGTATGTATACAGCTATGTTTTCGGCTACACCAGCAGCAGCAGTTTCAGGCACACCAGTGGCAGCATCAGCGTCAGCCACAGCAACAACAAAAGCACCGTCAGCAACAACAACAACTAAAGCATTTAAAACTGCGCCAGAAACAAAACATTAAACCGCTGCGCAGTCAAATTTTTAAATAAAAACAAAGTGGCGCATAGTTAATTTTGGCTATGCCAAGACTATGATACCCTTCACACAGCCAAATCAATACTCCCCCCTCTTATGTTTCTGTGCAGTTGTTGGTAATTTTTCGCTAATATTTTTACTCTTGAGCGTCATTTACTTCTTCGTTTTCGACAAAAACAACATATTGACATGTAGGTACTTGAAAGTGCACGACAGAGACAACAATTGATAGTACGATATGGTAAATTTGTATGGTGGCTATGTCGTAGAATGCTCCGATCGGGATAAAATTTCATAGTGAACAAACCCGACATAATCTAAGCAATCTGTGAAAGTTTCATCAAGATCGGCTCTGCAGTTTCGGCGTAAATCGTGTTGATATGGTAAATTTATATGGTGGCTATATCGTAGAATGCTCCGATCGGGATGAAATTTCATAGTGGACAAACCCGACATGATCTAAGCTATCTGTGAAAGTTTCATCAAGATCGGTTCAGCAGTTTGGCCGGAAATCGTGTTGATATGGTAAATTTATATGGTGGCTATATCGTAGAATGCTCCGATCGGGATGAAATTTCATAGCGAACAAACCCGACATGATCTTAGCAATCTGTGAAAGTTTCATCAAGATCGGTTAAGCAGTTTGGCCGGAAATGGTGTTGATATGGTAAATTTATATTGTGGCTGTATCGTAGAATGCTCCAATCGGGATGAAATTTCATAGTGGACAAACTCGACATGATCTAAGCAATCTGTGAAAGTTTCATCAAGATCGGTTCAGCAGTTTGGCCGGAAATCGTGTTGATATGGTAAATTTATATGGTGGCTATATCGTAGAATGCTCCGATCGGGATGAAATTTCATAGTGAACAAACCCGACATGATCTAAGCAATCTGTGAAAGTTTCATCAAGATCGGTTCAGCAGTTTGGCCGGAAATCGTGTTGAAACAGACAGACGGAAAGACGGACGGACGGACGGACAGACGGAAATCAATTCCTGAGCTCGTCCTGATCATTTTGATATATAGTGTAGAAGTCTGTCAGTCTTTATTCATATATATGTATTCTCCAAGTACTTGCTTTGAGCGCGCAAAACAGACTAACTCGCTCTGTTACTGTTCGGTCACCGTCTTAAGATTAACATTATTCGCTTAGCTTAGTTTTCGATAAACCATAGTGATCTTAACTCAATTAGGTCTGTTAAATACACTGTGTACCTATTTGTATGTATAAACAGTGTGTACTTATCCTACTACAATTCGGCCATCCTGACAATTTAGATCCCCTGATCGTAGTTTACAATATTTATATTCCTTATTTTAAATCAAGCATTTGCTTATTGTTAGTTATGATACTAAATTATTATATTTTGTTTTTTCTACCCACCCAGTGTCTTATGTTCTGAACATTCCATACGCCTTTATATGGATTTCGGAAGACTTGAAAGCCTTCAACATCTCTCAATAAATACCTGTCATTCCTGATTATTTTTTGCGATTTCATAAGGACATTTGTTTTTGGGTATTAACTCTTTAGCGGCTCCTATAGTACAATCAAAATTTTTTACCATGACATAATCTCCTTTTTTATATTCCTTGGGCTTTCGTTTAGACTTATTGTATTTTAATTCGTTGTATGCTTGAGCTTTCAATTGGCTGTCCATGGCTTCTTTTCTTATTTCTTTTAAATTTCTTTCATTATCTAAATTATTTATTTCCTCTAGTTTTTGTCTCAACTCATCTATAATTTCGCCTTTCTGTTGCACCCCGAATAGTAATCTACTTGGAACTTGTTTAATGCTACGGTGTAAAGTATTGTTCAGTGAATATTCAACTTTCTCAATAACATCGTCTCAGTGTATTCCTTTATCTGTTTCTATTAGTTTGGCTATCATTGGACCTATGTTTCTGTTAACGCGTTCTACTTGCCCATTAGCTTGCGGACATCCAGTTGCTATCTTAATGTTCTTTATATTTAAATTCAATAAAAATTGGTCAAAATCTTTAGACGTGAAACAACTGCCTCTATCTGAAACAATGCATTTCGGCCTACTGTATGCCCTAAAGTAGTCTCTTAATGTCTTGATGACTTCGTTTGTATTTGTTGTCCTTGTTGCGTACAGTCTGACAAATTTTGTGAATCCGTCAATAATTAAAAATATGTGTTTGTTTGCTCTTCCAGTGGTTACAGGTCCATAATGGTCAATATGAATCAACTCAAAAGGCTTATCTCCTTTTGGTATACTTTGTAGAAATCCTTCTGTCTTTCCCGTTTTGGGTGAAAATGCTACGCATTTTAAACAATTTTCTATATAATTGTGACATTTTACTTTAAGGTTTGATATCCAATAACTCTTTGAAATGAGTTCCATCATCTTGTCCCTTCCTATATGTCCAATCTCATTGTGATACTTGTGCAGTACATGGTTTTCCATGTCTTCAGGCACATAAAAAAGTAATCGTCCGTCATTTGTTTTTCTGTAAACTACTCCATTTCTCAAACAGTTTTCCCTCATTTTTTTCCAACATTGTCTTAACTTTTTAAATTTTTGAATCTTTTGCCTGGCAGATAATAGGGTTATCTTCAAAGCTATTTGTTTCTACTATTAAAACGTTTGTACACCTGCTTAAAGCATCTACATGTTGCATTTTATTTCCGGCTTTGTGAACTAACTCATAATCAACGTTTTGTAACTCTAATGCCCACCGAGCTATCCTAGGGTTAAGCTCTACTTTGTTCAATGTAAGTGTTAAAGAATTACAATCTGTTACTATTTTGAATCTCCTTCCTTGCACGTAAGTTCGGAATCTACCTAGCGCATATATTATCGCTAAAGTTTCCAGTGCGAAGCTATGATATTTTGACTCAGTCTCAGTTGTTCGCTTGGAAAAATAAAATATGGGATGCGATTTTCCATCTTCTTTCTTTTGAAGTAGCACGGCACCAAAGCCTAGTGAACTTGCATCGCAATGAAGTTCAATATCATCTTTGTAGTTGAAAATTGCTAACACTGGTAACTGGATAAAAACATTCTAACTCTGCCTCATTGAACGCAAATTCTCTGTCTTTTCTTAAAAGATCATAAAGTGGTATCGCTATAGTTGAAAAGTCTTTAATAAATCGCCTGAAGTAGGAGCATAAACCCAAAAATCGTTGAACCCCTTGAGCTTTGTCTGGAATCGGAAAGTTTTTACTGCATCTATACCCTTGTCATCTGCTCTTATACCATCGCTTGTAACAATGTATCCTAAATACTTTATGCTGGATTGTAAGAACTCACATTTGTCCGAACGCAGTTCTAGCTTATTTTTAACTAGTATTGCAAAAACTTCTTTCAGGGTGCTTAAATGTTCGTTTACATTTTCGCTTGCTACCAACATGTCGTCCATGTATACAATAACTTTGTTTTCTCTAATCAAATCAGCAAAAATGTTGTTTACAAAACGTTGAAACACGGCTGATGCATTTTTTATTCCCATTGGCATTCTTAAAAATTCAAATTGGCCTAACGGGGTAACAAAAGAAGTATACTTAATAGAATCTTCGGCGACAAAAACATGGAAATACCCGTTCCTCAGATCTAACTTTGAAAAAATCAATTTGTTCACAAGCTTGTCCAGAAGATCTTCTATCAGTGGCAAAGGATAATTGTCTTTAACTAAAACTTTGTTGAGCTTCCGAAAATCTATACATAAACGAAGGTCACCTGTTTTTTTCTTTACTAACACTATCGGTGAAGCGTACTCGGAATCGCTGTTTCGTATTATACCATTTGCCAAATAATCATCTAACATTTTCTGAAGCTTTTCTTTTTCTGTGTAAGAAAGTCGTCTTGGTGAGCAACTGAAAGGTTTGCACTTTTCCAATAAAATTTTCATTTCACATTTGACTTGTGGTTCTACTGGTTTTTACATTAACATAAATTTTTTCAAACATTTCAATAAACTTGCATTTAGTCTCAAAGCTAATGTCTTCACAACAGTTGTAATTTGGTTGCTGATCGTCTACTACATTGATATAAAACATATCTTTGTCGAAATTGTCTTCTTTCAAAATTTGTTCACGCACAGTCGTGTCATCTAAAATTTAACAATTTGTCATTAACAGTTGTCGTCTCTAATATTGGTTCTTTAACATTTGTCGCATTTAACATTTTGTCATAAGCAGTTGTCGTCTCTAAAATTGGTTCTTTAACATTTGTCGCATTTAACATTTTGTCATTAACAGTTTTTGTCTCTAAAATTGTTTCATTAACATTTGTCGCATTTAACATTTTGTCATTAAGAGTTGTCGTCTCTAAAATTGTTTCATTAACATTTGTCGCAGCTAACATTTTGTCATTAACAGTTGTCGTCTCTAAAATTGTTTCATTAACATTTGTCGCAGCTAACATTTTGTCATTAACAGTTTTTCATCTAACATATGTTCATTAGTCTTGACTCTGCAATTTTCGATCGGTAAGTACTATTTACGAAAAATATATTGAAACACCTTACATACTTGTTGTTGCGTTCTTCACCTTTCTTCTTTCCGCATTCTGCAATGAAATGGCCCATTTCACCGCAAGCGTAGCACGACCCAGCGGCTCTTTTTGGTTTGCGGCAATCTTTCCATACGTGGCCTCTGGAGTTGCAGTTTCTACAGCGTATATCTTCGAACGCCTCTGCTGCTTCTTGTCCTCTTCTGTAGCTCGCCGATGACAATTTCTTTGGAACTCTAATATCCGAAAACGCGTGAAGCATCTGCTCCGGGTCAGTGAAACGTTGAATACGAGCTTGGCCTCGTAAAGTTTCCGAAGGTATTCCCTCAATGATCCGCTCCGTGAGTTCCTCGTCGTCAACATTAACGGATTGCGCTAACATTGTTTTGTCGCATAAATAAATGGCGAACTTCTCCTCTGGTTGCCATTTGCGATGCTCGAAAATCGTCTCATCTCGGCTTTTGATATCTTTTCACCAAAAGCTAGTACCAGCTGATCGCACAAATTTCCTACATGCTCAAACCTACGCGTTGAAATTGCATGCAGCTAGCGTTGAGTTTGTCATGAATCTGTAACGCCTTAAAGGAATGATGGGAGACCCCATAAACTATATATCAAAGTGATCAGGACGAGCTCAGGAATTGATTTCCGTCAGCCCGTCCGTCTGACCGTCTGTCTGTTTCAACACGGTTTCCGGCCAAACTGCTTAACTGATCGTGATGAAATTTTCACAGATTGCTAAGATCATGTCGGGTTTGTTCAATATGAAATTTCATCCCGATCGGAGCATTCTACGACATAGCCACCATACAAATTTACCATATCGTACTATCAATTGTTGATATATAGGGTTTTGAGATAAGATTTTGAGTGTGGGAGAATTAAGGGATTTGCAGATATTCATTACGTGTTAGCATTGGAGTTGTTGAGTTATCAAGCTTTTTTGGAAACTATAATTGTTCAAATAAGCAACAACAAAGGGTTCACTTTATTGGCAATAGCACATATGTATGCAGATACGTAACTATGTAAATATGTATAATTGACTGTGGCAAATGTCAGCTTCGCCCAAATCGCGCCGAGAATCGCGCAACCGTATGTGAGAATAGGTAAACAGCGACTAACTACGATAGCCGAAAGTAAGAATTATGCGCAGCCGTACGCGAACATACAAACATACAGTGCAAGCTGCGCCGCCGACAAACGATGGACTATTTACATTCTTATAAGATATGCGCATGCAAATTAATAGTGAAGGCGCGACTAGTGGTACAGCATTGATATTATTTATGAAGATCTGACGGCTGCTCCCGAAATACTCCCCCCGTTGGAAGCCTGTCTTTTAACTACATCAGAAAGGGGCAGCAGGCAGAGTTTGCTCACAGCCCTTCTGATGACACCAGCCTCAGTCCTTAGGTCTGCTACCCGGACACTCCATCATGACCAGGAAAGATAGTGACCACTCTTGCTAGTGGCCAACGCATTGGCGGCAAAATTTCATTTTTGACGAGGACCACATCGTTGATCTGCACGGACTGCGAGGGACTGCGCCATTTAGACCGTTGATGAAGAAGCGTCAGGTACTCCTCACGCCAACGGTTCCAAAACTGTTGCTGCAGCTGTGTGACGCGCTGCCAGCCGTCTAAATGATCGCTACCGGGGTAACGTCGGACCAATTACTCGCCCGCATGATTCCCTGGTCGTCCAGTGCCCATGATCCGTATGCTGGTGGCAGACTGCTTGGGTATGGTGGCGGGTAGCCCATATCGCCGTAGCGTACGGCGAGTCGATATTCTACCGAGCTCATGGTGCTCGCTGTGGATCCCCCTGGGGTGGCAGCTATCGGGCTTTCCCGCCTCTCGGGGTACACCTCGCCCAGAGATCCCTCATCGATCGTGCCTGTCGAGCGTGGTACGGTGCTACGATCATCCTCCTCTGTACGGCGGTTAAGCTCCGTCAAGTCCCAGTTAAGGGGGGCTCTCACTCCCCCGGTTCCAAAACGGCCATCGGGTGGAACATCCGACTCCGAGCTGAGGGAAATCACGTCCGTGCTGTACTGGCAGTTGTTGTCGACCCAGCCCTGCACGCCGTATATTCGTACCCCCAAGGGTACCGGCTCCGGGTGCCAGTTCTCTCCTGCGCTTAGCCTACGCAAATGCTCCTCCCGCAACGGCTGACCCCAGGGACGCCCCATCGCTACGTCCTTTGCCCCCAAGGGTCGTGCGTCCGGCTCGTCTTCCAAAGACTTGGTGCTATTTGTCCTAGATTTAGGGAGTTAAGTTATGTTGTGTACTCTTGACTATTTATCTAACCCCATGACTTAGCCCTGCGGTGTGGTGTATTACAAATCTTGTTCTTACTAGCTTTCTTATGGTTTGTTAGTGGGTTGTCCCCCTTTAGTGGCGAGGACGTTCTATTGGCTCACCAATAGAAGTGGCCCTCGTCACTTTGTTACTTGCCGGTTAGCTGTTTCTGGTTTCGTCGTTGCTGGTGATGTTGTCGTCTGCATGGAATTCCTTGAGATCGGCCAGGCTCGCTGTTTTCCGTCGTCATCCGGTCAAGCTTTGTAGTCGCACTATGTTCGGTGAGATAAACTTGACTACCTTGCATGGCCCGTCGAATTTGGCGGCCAGTTTTGCTACGAACCCCTCGGTGGCTTTAGAGAGGTGATGTTGTCGTATCAGCACTTGTGCGCCGAGCGTCGGTCTCCATTCTCGCCTTCGGTGGTTGTAAAATTTGCTTTGTTCTAGCGAAGCCCTTCGAAGAGGTCCTTGAGTTTTTCTGCCTTCGCGGTCGGGTCTTCCGTGTGAAGGAGCTATTTAACCACAACATTTAATTTCGTTTGTCTTTTTAGTAAATATTTGTATTGAATTTTATTAACCATAAAGGTATTTTAGTTTATGGCCACGAAGGCACCCGGAGTACAATTATAATAATTTAAGCTGACAAAACACGAATATTTATATTTAAGACACGGGGAACTGGGTACAGGTTCACGAACCAGAAATGATCAGCACTGACAGCGATGAGCAGCACTGATTGCTAACGGCCGAAGCAACAGCAAAAGAAAGAGCAACAAAGTCAGCCGCGAAGTATCGCAGCATAAGCAGCGATAGCAGAGGCCTCAGCGGCAGAGGATGGCCGACGCTGAAAATGCAGCCGCACTGGATACTAACAAAGCAACAGCAAAGAAACTGCAGCAGCCGCGAAGCGTCGTAGCGTAATCGGCGATAGCAGAGGCGTCAGCGGCTGAGGATGGCCGACGCCGAGATTGAAGCCGCACTGGTTGCTAACAGCCAAAGCAACAGCAGAAAACATCGGCCGAAAACAACAGCTGCCGCGAAGCGTCGTAGTGAGAGCGGCTACAGCCGAAGCTACAGCAGAGAAGCACCCCACGCACCAGCAGCCGCGAAAAGCCGTAGAGAGAGTGAGCGGCTACAGCCGAAGCGAGAGCAGAGGCCTCAGCGGCAGAGGATAGCCCGTGCCAAAAATTCAAAACGACGGCGAGATAGTCACGATCGCGCCGCGCTCAGAAACGCAAGTGCGAAATATTGATTGCGGAAGCCAAAGAAAAACAACTACGGCAACAACGTGAGTGACAGCGGCAAGCGACAACGTGCGCAAGGGAACACAACAACCAAAGAACAGCAACGAGCCGCAAGTGGAGTATAAGGATGGAACAGAGGTAAGCTGACCTTCGGTCTGCGGGGATATAACACGGCGGGCAATTGCCTTTGTTGCGGTGTGGTATTAGGTTTTTAAATGTGAAATAAAAGTATCAAACGGATATGACCAAAGAATTCGAAAAATATAAGCAAGTGCGTTTTGCAAGTGCCCCTCCCCCCCACCCCCCGCTGCTCTGATGAAAGACGTGCCGTATGGCCGCAACACGTGTTCCGAGCGTTTCTCTGCACGTCTTGCGGTTATCTGGCCAACACAGTGCGTTCCGAGGGTTCTCTGCGTCTGTGGTGGGTCTGGTAGGGGTCCTACAGTCCCGTCCGTTGGAATTTGTTTCGCTAGACGGCTAGGGGCGTGCCGTATGGCCGCAACACGTGTTCCGAGCGTTTCTCTGTACGTTTTGCGGTTATCCGGTATTGCCCGGGGCATTCCGAGACCCAACACAGCGCGTTCCGAGGGTTCCCCTGCGCGTTGTGGCGAGTCTTGTTAGTGTCCTACCGCCTATTTTTGGGCACCTCTCGAGCGTTTCGCGAGGTGCGTAGGTTTGGATTTCTATGAGGGCTGCCGAAATGCTCTCTGAGTCTCGGTTTTTTATAAATTTTATTGTAAAATGATCCTGGTCCGAGCTGAGCCCTACCCCAGCTTTAGATCGCTATTTTACAGTTGGCGCCCGAGCAGGGACTAAGAGATTTAGGTATTTCGAGCATATCTTATTTATTTTTAAACAGTAGGAGCGAGCATTTCATCCCCAAATAAAAAAAAATAAAAAAAATATATATAAAAATAATAAATAAATTTTTTTTTTTGTAAAATTGATTCACGCGGCTAGCGGCTAGCGACAAGCGACTAGTTTTTTGTTTTTGTGTGTGTCGTTTTTTTTTTGCTGGCCATAACGCTACGCGGTATTCTGGGTACAGTCGGGCATTTTTTTCTTTTTGTTTTTTTTTGTTTTGCTAACCAAAACGCACGAGAGAACTGTCCCAACCATTTACTCGCCAAAGTACAGTAGGATCCAGCTTCCCTTTAACCATTTTTTTTTGCCGATGCCCAAATATTTTTCTGCGAGAGCACAGGAAAATTCGACACAGCCGAGCCCTACCGCTGCCGATAACCGCCGCCGCGTCTCGGTCGCTACAGCAGCAGCTACAACACGACAGAGCAGAGCCGTGGGCGACTTACTCTCCAAACCCATAAGTAACCACTCAGCGACAGAACCGTTTTCCAACGACACCGACAGAAGAAGCGCGGGCAGCACGATCTCGCTGCCTATATAAGGCGGACCCGGAACCTGAGTAGACAGTCATCGACACGGAGCCACCGAGGCAACAGCTAAGACAACGCGACGGAAATTAAAATCCTTCGAGAAAAAATAAATAGAAAAATAAAACAAAGTTAAAATCCTTTGACAAATAAAATCCTTCGAAAAATAAGATCCTTTGGTAAATTAAAATCCTTTGAAAAATAAAATCCTTCGAAAAATAAAAAAAATAGAACAAAGCTAAAATCCTTTGAAAATAAAAATCCTTTGAAAATTAAAATCCTGAAAAGGACAATATTTAGTCATCGACACGGAGCCACCGAGGCAACAGCTAAGACAACGCGACAAAAAAAAAAATAATAAAATCCTTTAAAAATTAAAATCCTTTGAAAAATAAAATCCTTTGAAAATTAAAATCCTTTGAAAAATAAAATCCTTTGAAAATTAAAATCCTTTGAAAATTAAAATCCTGAAAAGGACAATATTTAGTCATCGACACGGAGCCACCGAGGCAACAGCTAAGACAACGCGACAAAAAAAAAAAAATAATAAAATCCTTTAAAAATTAAAATCCTTTGAAAAATAAAATCCTTTGAAAATTAAAATCCTTTGAAAATTAAAATCCTGAAAAGGACAATATTTAGTCATCGACACGGAGCCACCGAGGCAACAGCTAAGACAACGCGAAAAAAAAAAAAAACAATAATAAAATCCTTTAAAAATTAAAAAAAAAAAATCATTTGAAAAATAAAATCCTTTGAAAAATAAAATCCTTTGAAAATTAAAATCCTTTGAAAATTAAAATCCTGAAAAGGACAATATTTAGTCATCGACACGGAGCCACCGAGGCAACAGCTAAGACAACGCGACAAAAAAAAAAATAATAAAATCCTTTAAAAATTAAATCCTTTGAAAAATAAAATCCTTTGAAAATTAAAATCCTTTGAAAATTAAAATCCTGAAAAGGACAATATTAAGTCATCGACACGAAGCCACCGAGGCAACAGCTAAGACAACGCGACAAAAAAAAAAAAAAATAAAATCCTTTAAAAATTAAAATCCTTTGAAAAATAAAATCCTTTGAAAATTAAAATCCTTTGAAAATTAAAATCCTGAAAAGGACAATATTTAGTCATCGACACGGAGCCACCGAGGCAACAGCTAAGACAACGCGACAAAAAAAAAACAATAATAAAATCCTTTAAAAATTAAAAAAAAAAATCATTTGAAAAATAAAATCCTTTGAAAATTAAAATCCTGAAAAGGACAATATTAAGTCATCGACACGGAGCCACCGAGGCAACAGCTAAGACAACGCGACGAAAAAAAAATAAAATCCTTTGAAAATTAAAATCCTTTGAAAATTAAAATCCTTTGAAAATTAAAATCCTGAAAAGGACAATATTTAGTCATCGACACGGAGCCACCGAGGCAACAGCTAAGACAACGCGACAAAAAAAAAAAAAATAATAAAATCCTTTAAAAATTAAAATCCTTTGAAAAATAAAATCCTTTGAAAATTAAAATCCTTTGAAAATTAAAATCCTGAAAAGGACAATATTTAGTCATCGACACGGAGCCACCGAGGCAACAGCTAAGACAACGCGACAAAAAAAAAAACAATAATAAAATCCTTTAAAAATTAAAAAAAAAAATCATTTGAAAAATAAAATCCTTTGAAAATTAAAATCCTGAAAAGGACAATATTAAGTCATCGACACGGAGCCACCGAGGCAACAGCTAAGACAACGCGACGAAAAAAAATAAAATCCTTTGAAAATTAAAATCCTTTGAAAATTAAAATCATTTGAAAATTAAAATCCTGAAAAGGACAATATTAAGTCATCGACACGAAGCCACCGAGGCAACAGCTAAGACAACGCGACGAAAAAATAAAATCCTTTGAAAATTAAAAAAAAAAATCATTTGAAAAATAAAATCCTTTGAAAATTAAAATCCTGAAAAGGACAATATTAAGTCATCGACACGGAGCCACCGAGGCAACAGCTAAGACAACGCGACGAAAAAAAAATAAAATCCTTTGAAAATTAAAAAAATCTTTTGAAAAATAAAATCCTTTGAAAATTAAAGTCATTTGAAAAATAAAATCCTGAAAAGGACAATATTAAGTCATCGACACGGAGCCACCGAGGCAACAGCTAAGACAACGCGACGAAAAAAAAAAATAAAACCCTTTGAAAAATAAAATCCTGAAAAGGACAATATTAAGTCATCGACACGGAGCCACCGAGGCAACAGCTAAGACAACGCGACGAAAAAAAAAAAAAAATCCTTTGAAAAATAAAATCCTGAAAAGGACAATATTAAGTCATCGACACGGAGCCACCGAGGCAACAAATAAAATCCTTTGAAAATTAAAATCCTTTGGAAATTAAAATCCTTTGAAAAATAAAATCCTTCGAAAAATAAAATCTTTCAAAAAAAATAATAAATAAAATAAAAAAATAAAACCAAGTTAAAATCCTTCGAAAAATAAAATCCTGAAAAGAACAATATTAAAAATAAAAAAAAATTAAAAAAATAATATATAAAATAACCCTGCAACATTAACGGATAAAACTAATCAGGAATACAACAGTGCAGCGATCGGCTTTTAACATGGGCGTGAAATGGATTTCCTTCCGTCGCAAGGACGAGCTACAGTGCCTAGCTGAGGAATTCAACCTGGGAACCACGGGTACCGTCGAGGACATGCGTGCTCGAGTCTCCGCCTTCGTATCCCGTGGAGAGCATTCGGAGGAAATGCGTGATCGCTTGCACAAATTGGAAGTGAGCTATGGGGACTCAGCCAGCCCTCGGGATGCCCGCTCACCAGCTACGTCTCCGGGTCCGACCGACAAAGTGCACAAGGAGGAGTACCAACTCCAAGTGCCCGTGCCGACTCAGCCGATGGTAGCCCAGGCAACCACGCCTACAGGCACCCAGGCACCCATCGACCAGGCAAGCAGTAGCAGCATCGGTGCCGGGACTCAGAGAATAGGTCGCGAAGAGATTTCGTGCTCCATGCTGGCCGACAAGCTACGCAGCTGGGGTATCGGGTATGATGGCAACTCGGACCCACTCAGCTTCATGGAGAAACTGGAGGAGCGCGTAGCCTCGTACCGGGTGAGTGTTGACCAGCTGCCGCGAGCAATATCCGGTCTCTTTACCGGCCGGGCTGAAGGATGGTTCCGGACCTACAAGATGCAGGATGAGCCTTGGGAGTCAGTCAAGAGGGATTTCCTAGACTTTTTCTTGCCGCCACGCTACTTTCAACGATTGGAGAGTACCATCCAGAATCGTTTACAGCAGCCGGGCGAACCTTTCAGGGATTACCTGATCGAACTGTGGCTGATGATGCAGCGTGCGCAATACTCACCGGAGGGGGAACTGGAGAGGATATACGAGAACCTGTTACCGAAGTATCAACTGTTTACACGACGCACAGTGGGGCCATTTGAGTTTTTTTATATCAAAAATCATAACTTTTGAACCAAATGAGATAATCGAACAATTTAAAAAGCAAATGATAGATAATTAATCAACCTATAAAATGAGCGTTTGAAATGAATTCTACGATTTTTCTGTGCCTATTTATGGGTATGCAAAGTTGAAATTTGTGGAAAAATCAACTTTACGGGAAGAAAAAAAAATATTTTTTAAATTTTTTGATTTTTATTGTTTCGTTTTAATGGTTTTTATAATCTAAAATTAATATTAAAATAATTAAAAATAATTTTTTTTTTTATTTTTTTTTTTATTAATTTTTTGTAAAATATTCATCATAATCCGTAAAAGTTGGTATATCTAAAAGAGAAATCATCTCTGAACTATAAGTATTTTCTAATTCTTTTCGTGACTTAACATGCCTCAGTGATGAAATTAGTGGATCTGAAGATGCTGCTAACATGTTGAAGAGGTCCTCATTTTGTCTCACCCTTGAAGCTTTGAAAGTGTTTAGCAATCTGTATTTTTTATAAAACTTATTAAGGGACTCTTGTGCTTCTTCAGAGAGCTCTCCAATTGGCAAAGACTGATACTCAATTATATCCTTGCCATGCGCCAATATTTTATGGACTGTCGGGGTCAACTTTTTCTGCGGATATAATTCTGCTAAAAGTGATGCTGTTTTTGAAGCATATTCTCCATACTTGGCAGAATCATCTTTTTCCTTGCAGTTCAAAATATTTAAGATCGTTCTCAATCTCTTAACGATTTGGTTGTTTATCCCTGTGATTTGAGCTACAGCTTCATCGTTTTCAAAAAATCTCCTTGAAGTGTTTCCATCGTTTGAGTTTCCGTATCCGTACTTGGGACAGTCTACTTTAAGTCCAACTTGTTTGAAAAACACATATATAGTCTAATCTACTACCTGATAGATACCTTTGGTACCTAAGGGTTCAAGAAAAGAGTTAGCTTTCATGCCTAACAAATTTACCTATTGTTTGTATAAGTCCAGGTCAATAAGGTCAATTTATGCAATTTGGGTACTTGGCACGTGTCCGAATAAGATTTGTGCCTACCTGAATGGGATGTGTGACTAGTTGTACGCCAACGCAATTTCTGTATTCGGTGCGTACCTGGTAATTTATTTGTATATCCTGTAACTGCACCTGAATTTATGGACCAGGATTTGACAAATGATCTCAGGTAAGCATTACAGAATGAAAAATAAAAGTCAAGTATCTTCACAATAACGAACGTAACAACAACAACAAAAATGGGTTTTCACGGTTATATGTCATAAATTGCGCAAAAATGCATGCAACACATTTTTTTCCTATGACTTTTTTCACTTTTTTAACATTTAAAAAAAAAGGCGCAGAAACGGGCACATGAAACTTTTTGCATTTAATAGAGGAATAATCAAAGAAATTAATTTAAAAAAATAGCCGATATAATGTGATATAATTTTTTTTTATTTTCCATCAAAGTTGAGAAATAGTGAAAAAGTGGATAGTTGGTAAATATTGAATTGCCTGGCCAAACGCAAAGCAAACAGTATAATTTTTTTTTTTATTCTTTTCTTAATAAATAGATACATCAATAGAACCAAAAATAATGACGATCCGTAACTTAGTTTTTGAGATATTGTATCTCAAAGCCGACCAAATTACCTTAAAATTGTGATTTTTATGCAACACAAAAAATCAGACAACTTTGAAAAGCTATATCTTCTAAACAAAAAATCCGGTTACATTATGGATTGCAGATTTGAAATCGCTGGGAAAATTTCCTATAAAGTAGGTTCATTCAATATTTTTTAGAGGCACATGCAATTTTTGATTTTTGACACTTGACTTGTTCTACGGGCGCCACTGTGCGACGGCACGAATTTGAAACGTTGGCCGCATTGACCCAGCTGGTCACAAGCTTCGAAACTGTCCAGGACCGCGACCCTCGGGGCTACGCAGCATTGTTGCCGGCAAGCGGGCCGACAAAACTGGTACAGGCCCATAACGGACAGGGTAACCAGGAGCCTAGGGGTTACGCAACGGTGTTGCCGGCAAGCGCGCCAACAACACCGGTACCAAATCATAACACCAGAGACCGCGAACAAGGTAACCGGGACCTGGCGGTTCCCACAAGGAACACCAAAGCAACGACGTCACAAGTCACGGGCGAAGCAATTGACGTGAAGCGAGCATGTCGGAATTGCGGAGACATCGGGCACTTCTCTAAGGACTGTCGCAATCCCCAGCTGTTATTCTGCTGGGACTGTGGCCGCCGTGGGATCCGCACCATTGGATGCTGCCGCGTCGCCAGATCGGGAAACGGGCAGCGCCTCCGTCCAACCGAGGACAGGTCGGAGAGCAGCAGCGACTGGAGCCCTCGTCAGTAGCTCACCCGTTACGCTTGGAGGAGGGGAGGATCGCAGCTCTGGTGACCATAGGGGACACCCCGGTAGAAGCAACACTGGACACCGAAGCCACGCGGTCGTTCATCAGTGAACGGTTGGCAAGGATTGTCGGAACAAAGGATAACATTCGGGATATGCGGGTGAGAATAATCCTTGCGGATGGCTCGCCAAAGGAGATAACCAGAGCAATAATGGTGAAGATAAAGCTCGACGAACGGGAGGCAGTGGTGCCTCTGCTGGTGATGCCAACAATCCTGGATGACGTTATCCTAGGCATTGACTTTTTGTGTGGGATTCGCGCAAAAATTCAGTGCGGCCGAGCCTTCTTGCAACTGGTACAGATGCCCGATCCTCAAACGTACCCGTTGCTGACGACCCCGTTCCACACAACGACTCACATGACAACGCAGGATGCACACGACAGCGGGATAGCGAATCTCATCGAGGAAGCGCAGGCTGGCGCTGCAACAACGCAGGATGCAAGCAGCACCGAGCCGGCCGACTTCGTAGAGACAGGGCAGGCAACAGGATTGACAACGCAGGATGCACGCGACAGAGTGATGGCAAATCTCGTCGAGACAGCGCAGGCTGGCGCTGCAACAACGCAGGATGCTAGCAGCACCGAGCCGGCCGACTTCGTTGAGACAGGGCAGGCAACAGGATTGACAACGCAGGATGCATGCGACACCAAGCTAGCCGACTTCGTAGAGACAGGGCAGGCAACAGGATTGACAACGCAGGATGCATGCGACACCAAGCTAGCCGACTTCGTAGAGACAGGGCAGGCAACAGGATTGACAACGCAGGATGCATGCGACACCAAGCTAGCCGACTTCGTAGAGACAGGGCAGGCAACAGGATTGACAACGCAGGATGCATACGACACCAAGCTAGCCGACTTCGTAGAGACAGGGCAGGCAACAGGATTGACAACGCAGGATGCACACGACACCAAGCTAGCCGACTTCGTAGAGACAGGGCAGGCAACAGGATTGACAACGCAGGAAGCATGCGACACCAAGCTAGCCGACTTCGTAGAGACAGGGCAGGCAACAGAATTGACAACGCAGGATGCATGCGACACCAAGCTAGCCGACTTCGTAGAGACAGGGCAGGCACCAGGATTGACAACGCAGGATGCATACGACACCAAGCTAGCCGACTTCGTAGAGACAGGGCAGGCAACCGGATTGACAACGCAGGATGCATACGACACCAAGCTAGCCGACTTCGTAGAAACCGTGCAGGCAACAAGATCAGCAGCGCAGGAAGCACAACGACGACAACCAGTCTACAAAGGGTACAACTTGGAACCATTGGCCGATGCTTGCAAGGCCCGACGAACGAACTCGTTTCGGACACAGCCCCGAACACTACCGAACATCAGGGAAGAACAGGAACCGGAGCAACGAGAAGTTCCAATCAGCCTGGCTACTGTCGCAACCGACACAGAAGGCGAAAAACAGGCAACCGAAGTACATACGACGGAACCGGAATTGCCCACCTGGGTCTGTGTCTTCTTGGCAAGGCAGCTCGATAGGTTCGAGAACCTGAGGGGAGTATCCAACATTGCCGAGCATTCCATAATCTTGAAGGATGACAAGCCAGTAAAGCAACGGTACTTCCCCAAAAACCCGGCAATGCAGAAGATCATAAACGACCAAGTCGACGAGCTACTGGAGAACGGCCAGATCGAACCATCGAAAAGCCCACACAGCGCACCCATCGTGCTGGTGCGTAAGAAAACGGGTGAGATGCGAACGTGCGTAGACTTTCGGCAGTTGAATGCTCGGTCGGTGCCGGACGCGTACCCCTTGCCGCGAATCAACCACATATTGGAGCGCCTGCGAAATTCTAAATACATTTCCACGTTGGATTTAAAAAGCGGATATTGGCAACTTCCAATGGCAAAAGGGAGCCGAGAGTGCACCGCATTTACCGTCCCAGGGAGAGGTCTTTTCCAGTGGAAAGTCATGCCTTTTGGGCTCCACTCAGCCCCCGCAACGTTCCAGCGTGCCTTGGACAGCGTCATAGGACCGGCAATGGAACCCTACGCTTTCGCGTACTTAGATGACATCATAGTCATCGGGGCTACTTTGGAAGAACATGTGGATAACCTGCGTGAGGTATTCCGCCGACTACTGGTCGCGAACTTAAGGCTGAATCAGAAGAAGTGCGCATTCTTTCAACGGGAGCTGGTGTACTTAGGACACATGATAAGCGACACGGGAATACACACGGATCCGGCCAAAATCGCAGCTGTGCAACGCTTAACGCCGCCAACAACACCCAAAGAGTTGCGACGGTGTATAGGATTGGCAACCTGGTATCGCCGGTTCGTTCCTAACTTCGCCACCATCGCGCAACCAATGACGAACCTCCTACGAAAGAACAAGAAGTGGATATGGGGCGAAGAACAGCAAGCGGCATTCGAAGATTTGAAGGACAAGCTAACAAAAGCGCCGGTCTTGGCGTGCCCCTACTTCACGCAGAAGTTTACACTCCAAACTGACGCCAGCGACTACAGACTCGGGGCCGTGCTGACACAAAGCTTGCCGGAAGGAGAACGAGTGATAGCCTATGCAAGTCGACGTCTTCTTCGAGCCGAGGAGAATTACTCAGCTACGGAGAAGGAGTGCTTAGCAATTGTCTGGGCAATCAGGGAGTTACGCTGCTACCTGGAGGGCTACCATTTCGAAGTCATCACGGATCACCTCGCGTTGAAGTGGCTGATCGATCGACAATCCAACTGGGAGAATCGCGCGCTGGGCACTGGAGTTGCAGCAGTACCAGTTCGACGTAACGTACAGACGAGGCAGATACAACGTAGTCGCAGACGCGCTTTCCAGACAACCGTTGGAAACCTTGCAGCGAGTACAGGAAGAAGCCCCGAAGTGCCCATGGTTGCTACGGCTAAGCAGGAGAATGACACAGACACCCGAGAAGTTCGCAGAGTACATACACGAGAACGGGCAGATCTACCGACAAACGGGGCAACGGCCTCCCGAGGAAGAACACGTAACTTGGAAACTTTGCGTCGCCAACAACAACCGACAGCGGGTCTTGGAAGAATGCCATGATCATCCGACAGCAGGACATCTGGGAATCCGGAAGACGGCGACACGAATAGCCCAGCGATACTACTGGCCAGGCATTTTTCGCGACGTGACGAGGTACATCAGGAGGTGCACCCAGTGCCAGAAGTTCAAAGTGAGTCAGACCAAGCCAGCGGGACACATGCACACGAGACAAGCTCAGGGTCCGTTCGACATACTTTGCGCGGATTTCATGGGGCCACTCCCGAGATCTAAACATGGAAACACCAGTCTCTTGGTCTTCTTCGATGTGTTCTCCAAATGGGTAGAGCTAATACCCTTGCGGAAGGCTACTACCACCCAGCTGGAAAAGGCGTTTAGGGAAAGGATACTCTGCCGATTTGGCGTACCGCGGAAATTTGTGTGCGATAACGGCACACAATTCACAAGTCAATCGTTCAAGAAGTTCTGCAAGACGGCAGGAATGATATTGGAACACACGGCCCCGTACACCCCGCAACAGAACCCCACGGAGAGAGCAAACAGAACCATAAAGACAATGGTAGCGCAGTACATAGAGGGAGACCAAAGCACTTGGGACGAACTACTGCCGGAACTGAGCCTGGCGATCAACAGCAGCACATCCGACACCACAGGCTTTAGCCCCGCTTTTCTCGTCCAGGGCCGAGAACCCAGACTACCGGGAAACCTCTATGAGGAAGTCACGCTGGGACTAGCAGAACACACGGAAGACCCGACCGCGAGGGCAGAAAAACTCAAGGACATTTTCGAAGTCGTGCGCCAAAACATACAGCAGGCTTCGCTAGGACAATACAAATGTTACAACCTCCGAAGGCGAGAATGGAGACCGACGCTCGGCGCACAAGTGCTGAGACGACAACATCACCTCTCTAAGGCCACCGAGGGATTCGCAGCAAAGCTGGCCGCCAAATTCGACGGGCCATACAAGGTAGTCAAGTTTATCTCACCGAACATAGTGCGACTGCAAAGCTTGACCAGACGACAACGGAAAACAGCGAGCCTGGCCGATCTCAAGGAATTCCATGTGGACGACAGCAACACCAGCAACGACGACACAAGAAACAATTAACCGGCAAGTAACAAAGTCACGGAGGCCACTTCTATTGGTGCGCCCATAGAACGTCCCCGCCCCCAAAAAGGGGAAAACCCACTAACAAACCTTAAGATAGCTTGTAAGAACACGATTTGTAATACACCACACCGCAGGGCTAGGTCATGGGGTTAGATAAATAGTCAAGAGTACACAACATACCTTTACTCCTTAAATCTAGCACAAATAGCACCAAGTCTTTGGAAGACGAGCCGGACGCACGAGCCTTGGGGGCAAAGGACGTAGCGATGGGACGTCCCTGGGGTCAGCCGTTGCGGGAGGAGCAGTTGCGTAGGCTAAGCGCAGAAGAGAACTGGCACCCGGAACCAGTACCATTGGGAGTACGAATGCACGGCGTGCAAGGCTGGTTCAACAACACCTGCCAATTCAACGCGGACGTGATTTCGCTCAGCTCCGAGTCGGATGTCGCGCCTGATGGTAGGTTTGGAACCGGTGGAGTGAGAGCCCCCCTGAACTGGGATTTGACGGAGCTAAACCGCCGTGCAGAAGAGGACGATCGCAGCACCATACCACGCTCGGTAGACACTATCGATGAGGAATCTCTGGGCGAGGTGGACCCCGACGACCAAGAAAACCCAATAGTTGCAACCCCAGGGGGATCCACAGCGAGCACCATGAGCTCGGCAGCATGCCGACTCGCCGTACGCTATGGCGATATGGGCTACCCGCCACCATACCCATGCAGCCCACCACCAGCATACGGGTCATGGGCACTGGACGACCAGGGAACCCTGCGGGCAAGCAATTGGTCCGACATTACATCGGTAACCCCCGACACACGACCAGCAGCATCAGTGGAGCCCGACCGCGAACCACAGGCGTGGACCATCGCAGAAAAGGAGGACGAAGGCAGCATAGCCACCCACGTGCCACTCGAGGGGGAGGTCGCCGATTGGTTGATGTCCGTGCTAGAGGAGCACCCAACCGTCGGCGAGGTTCTGGTCAACCAGATAGCCGAAGGCGACGTCGGCGTAGGCGAAGGAACTCCTGAGGAGCACCCAACTTGCGAAGAGTGGACTACGGCACCGGAGGATTGGCGAGTCGGTCCGGAACCTCGTCAGCTGCCGTCACAAATCATCGACTTCGTGAGAACATACCTAAGCCAACCCGACGCACGATTGGGAGTCCGGAACCTTAAGAAGCTCGGCCCCCACACCTTCCGCTATAGCGTCAACCGGTCGCGACAGGTAACGATAGCGCTTCTCAACCCCGAGGAAGGGAGGGAGTGTGAAGGAGTTAAATAGCTCCTTCACAACATTTATCATCTTTTTAGTCATAGTTTATTAAATATTTGTATTAGCCACGAAGGTATTCTTAGTTTAAGGCCACGAAGGCACCAGAGTATAACAATAATAATTTAAGCTGACAAAACACGAATATTTATATTTAAGACACGGGGAACGGGGTTACAGGTTCACGAACCAGAAATGATCAGCACTGACAGCGATGAGCAGCACTGATTCCTAACGGCCGAAGCAACAGCAAAGAAGCAACAGCAAAGAAGCAACAGCAGCCGCGAAGCGGCGTAGTGAGAGCTGCTACAGCCGAAGCAGCAGCAGAGAAAAACATCAGCAACAACAGCAGCCGCGAAGGGCCGTAGCGAGAGCGGATACAGCCAAAGCAACAGCAGAAAACAGCGGCCGAAAGCAACAGCAGCCACGAAGCGCCGTAGCGAGAGCGGCCACAGCCAAAGCAACAGCAAAGAAGCAACAGCAGCCGCGAAGCGGCGTAGTGAGAGCGGCTACAGCCAAAGCAACAGCAGAAAACAGCGGCCGAAAGCAACAGCAGCCACGAAGCGCCGTAGCGAGAGCGGCCACAGCCAAAGCAACAGCAAAGAAGCAACAGCAGCCGCGAAGCGGCGTAGTGAGAGCTGCTACAGCCAAAGCAACAGCAGAAAACAGCGGCCGAAAGCAACAGCAGCCACGAAGCGCCGTAGCGAGAGCGGCCACAGCCAAAGCAACAGCAAAGAAGCAACAGCAGCCGCGAAGCGGCGTAGTGAGAGCGGCTACAGCCGAAGCAACAGCAGAGAAGCACCCCACACACACCAACAGCCGCGAAAAACCGTAGAGCGAGAGAGCGGCTGCAGCCGAAGCCAGAGCAGAGGCCTCAGCGGCAGAGGATGGCCCGTGCCGAAAATGCAAAACGCCGGCAAATGAGTCGCGATCGGCCCACGCTCAAAAACGCAAGTGCGAGACACCAAGTGCGGAAAAAAACAAAGAACTGCAGCAGCGACAACGTGGGTGACAGCGGCCAACGACAACGGGTGCGAAAACTACAAAGTTAAAAAGCAACGAGGAGTCCTAAAAGTATCAGGATGGAACGGGGGTAAGCTGATCTTCGGTCTGCGGGGATCTAACTGGGCGGGCAATTGTCTTCGTTGCGGTGTGGTAGTAGTCTTTGTTAAATAAAAGAAGTGAAAACTTAAAACAAGTGCGTTTTGCAAGTGCCACCCCCCCCCCCCCCCCCCCCCAACGCTTCTCTGATAGAGGGCGTGCCGTATGGCCGCAGCACGTGTTCCGAGCGCTCTCTGCACGTGTTGTGGTTATCCGGCACCGCACGGGACACCACGAGACCCAGCACGGCGCGTTCCGAGGGTTTCTCTGCGCGTTGTGGTGAGTCTTGTAGGTGTCCTACAGTCCCGTCCGTTAGTGTTTGTTTCGCTAGGCGGCTAGAGGCGTGCCGTATGGCCGCAACACGTGTTCCGAGCGTTTCTCTGCACGTTTTGCGGTTATCCGGCATCGCACGGGGCACCACGAGACCCAACACAGCGCGTTCCGAGGGTTCTCTGCGCGTTGTGGTGCGTCTTGTAAGTTCTCTACCGCCTAATCTTGTGCATCTCTCGAGCGTTTCTCGAGGTGCGTAGGTTTGGATTTGTATGAGGGCTGCCGAAATATTTTCTGAGTCTCGGTATTTTATAAATTTTATTGTAAGATGATCCTGGTCTGAGCTGAGCCCTACCCCAGCCTTAGATCGCTACTTTACAAGACTAGAACAAGCTTATAAAAGAGCTAGAATAAGGTTAGAAAAACATAAAATTAGAAATAAAGAATACTACTATAAAAATATAATTAATTTTGAATTAAAAGTAGGAGATATGGTTTTATTAAGAAATGAAACTTGCCATAAGCTAGAATCAGCATATTTAGGCCCTTACACAGTAGAACAAATAGATGATAGAGAAAATATTTTCATAAAGGATAAAAAGGGTAAGGTACAAAAAGTACATAAAGATAGGCTAAAACTTTTTATTAATTAATCATTCTCATCCAAAGTATAAATATATATAAATAAAATATAAAAAAAAAATAAAAAATAAAAAAATAAAATTTTTTTTTACTTACACAAAAATAAATAATAATAAACAAAAATTGTTTAAAAAAAATAAAATAAAAATAAGAAAAAATATATATAGCTACATAGAAACTAAAATAACTACACTAAGTTACGTTATTTTTCAAAAGGAGGGAGATGTAGTATGCATGACAATCTCTCATAAGCCCACTATATTGCAGGGTATGTAACCTTCAGACATAGCAACACTTTGTTGCTACGTATATACAAATATAACGCAATTACACAAACGGTCAGCGCACTTGAAATCTGATCAACCACCACGAAGTGTGGGATCCGCAACGTAAGCACTTTAGCCCTTACCAGCTAAGCCAGCGCTTGTCTTATATATGTATACTAGGGGGTCCCCCCCTGCTCGCTTCGCTCGCAAACCCCCCTCGCGCTGCGCGCTCGATTTTAGAATGCAAGCAATTATAACGTTTGAAAATAACCGTGTGTTGAAGCCCCTGTGTATTCACTTGGATATCTGATGAAATCCTACATTTCCGTTTATACGACATAGTAAGTGCCCCGCTTACTTCGCTGCGCAGATAGTTTATATTATTTTAGCAATAAAAGATAGATGTAAAATAAATAATTTAGAAAATATTTAACAACAAATTAAAGCAAAGTATTTAATATTCTCTTTACCACGCCACCATTGAGGTAGAGAATCAGGTGCGTAATTTTTTATTGTGGTTTCCCCAGTAGGCCTTATCCACTTGTTGAATTTAATTTGCAATTATTAACAACTGTTAAGAGCTTCTTGATAAACGACATTGGTTGTTTTTCCGTCAGGTGCTAATACAACTAAACTTTTTGTTGAACTGACTCTTGAGCAGGCTACATAAAATTGGCTATGAGAGAAGCAATCGTGTCTTAAATCTAGTCCGGCTAATTTGAGAGTTTGTCCCTGTGATTTATTGATTGTTAGGGCAAAGCAAACTTTTAAAGGAAATTGCAATCTTTTAAATTGAAATGGCAATTCAGAGTGAGAAGGTATTGTAATGGAGTAATTTAGCCAAGGGTATAAACTCAGTCTGGCCAGGTACACCACACAAGAATATTTATATATTTTGGTGGGACTATAACGCGCGCGGCTTACAAGTTGCAACAGTACAGAGTATAAGGCGACTCAGCTTGACTCGCGTACGCGCGTGCACAAAAACCAAAGAAAAGAAATAGAACACAAGAAAAACACACAGCAATCACACTCCACTGGGTCACGGACTTACCTATGACCATTTTATTCAACTTCTATAACTTCTACAATAAACCTAAACCTCGCTATATATATATATATCTAACCTATATGTATGAACCGCGACGAGCTATCCCCTTACCTTATCTTTACTAAACTTTTACTAGTGCGTACGCGTCTGCTCACTTCCGTATATCAATCGCAACTCCCTCGCCCACGCTTCGGCTTCGGCCCAAGTTTCAGATTTTGTCGCTCCCCACACTTGCTCGTGACCGTGGTGGATTTAGTGATCGCAGCTGGCGCGCTGCATCTTGCGACTCTGCGATTTGGGGCGGTTATATTTAAATTCTTAGGCGTTAGGCGTCAATGAAAAATATATACATCCACTAAATCTAACTACTTTACACTCTTTGCGTTTCTTAAATATAAATACTGCGCACTCCTTGCGTCTAACAAAACTATACCTACAGCTTGAACAACCCATGCGCTTCTTGCGACTTATAAATTATAAATATAATACAAAAATGTAAGCTAAATCAACAATGCGCTCCTTTGCGAATTTATATATAATATATAATATATATAATATATATATATAATATAATATGATATAACTATTTGTGAAGGGGCCGACGCGGCCTACTTCACACCCCCCCCCCCCCCCCCCCCTTTCTTGGGTAGCGTGACAGTTACGTGCCCGAATGCGTTCCTTGTCACGCCGTGCATCTCTCCGTCCACCTCCACCTTGAACCTGGACCGTCGGGCTCTCGACGTGCAGTTTGCCAACGCCTCTGATATGGCCGCGACCGCGGCGTCGGTAAGTTCGTCCTCGTCGGGGAATACTGCCCAATTGGCGGGACGTATCGCCCACGTTTTTGGCGGTAGTACTTGCCCCTGTGTTGGCGGCTCGGTCATCTTCGCCGACTCCAATTCGGCCACCACGGATTCCAGGCCCTCCTCCCACAAGTCGAGGACGTCCTTGGGCGGAACGACTGCGTCCTCCACTCTTCGCTCCTCCTCGCTCGTTCCTGCCATGTCTTGTACACCCCTTCCAGCTGTGGGTGTTCCTTCAACGGGTCTGCTGCCACGCTGAGCTCCACCGGTGGGTGTCCGATCGGTTGCCGAGCGTTCGGGTTGTGGCGCGGCTTCCTCGGCATCCGGGCTCGGTGCTCGGAAGCCTGGTATTTTCACGAACACTGTGGAAGTCTCCACCGTCATAAAAATGATTCCGCCCTCCTTGACGCAGGCTGTCTCTTTTCGGTGGTGGTGCAGCTTGTGCCTATACGTCGAAGTAGCCGGGTTGCGCTGCTCTCGTTCAAGACCCTCGGTGGTGCCTTCGCTATCCTCCTCGTCACCGCTGCTGATCACGTACGGGAGTTGTCCGCTCATCTTGGGTATTCTGTGGGTTTATAAACACAATCGGTTAGTCTTAATTTATAAATTCAAATTTGATTAGTGTTAATAAAAAGAGAAAAAAGGGATTAATTAAAACTGTGACAAGTCTGATCTTTGTCAGACGCTCGGTCGGGCTGGTCACCTTCTGCGTGCTCCTCTCCCTCTTCAAAGAATGGTTTCAAATGCGCAATGCTGGCGAGTTTGCTCTTTCTTTGTTCTTCTTTTACCAATCGCACGATATTCGGTGATACGAACTTTTTCACGAGGAATGGGCCATCGAACTTGGGAGCGAGTTTCGCCGCGAAACCTTCACTGGCTTTAGAGAGTTGGTGTGCTCTTAATAGCACCAACGTATTGAGTCCTGGTCGCCATTCTCTTCTCCTGAGGTTATCGTTCCTCCCTTGATCCTTCGACGCTCTCTGTAAATTTGTCTGGACGATGCAGAAAACTTCCTTTAACCTTCTTGCCCGGTCTTCTGGTGCTTGCGGCATGCTTCCGGATCCGGGTGTCTTCTCGTCGTACAAGGAAGCTGGTAAGCGGGGCTCTCTCCCTTGCATCAGAAAAGCCGGTGAAAATCCTGTAGAGTCTGCCACACTGGAGTTAACCGCCAACGAAATTTCCGGTAACAATTCGTCCCACGATGTAGTCGTCGTCATCCGCACGGTGTCCGAGGTGTCTATAGAGTTGACCGTTCTCTTCCATATAATGGGCGTATTTCACTGGGTCCTTAGCCATCTTTTCTTTCATCCTCTCGATCCACATGCCGGACGATTTTTCCTGTACCGCTTGTTGAAAGTTCTCCACGGGTTGCCAGGATAAGGCGTCCGCTACTACGTTGAGCTTCCCTCGTCTGTACCGTACGTCAAATTGGTACTGCTGCAGCTCCAGTGCCCAGCGCGCTATCCTCCCCGACGGGCTCTCTATCGAATTCAACCATTTCAAAGCCATATGGTCGGTTACTACCTCGAACCGATATCCTTCCAGGTAGCATCTCATCTTCCGGATTGACCATGCTATAGACAGACACTCCTTTTCGGTCGCTGTATAATTTTCATCAGCCTTATTCAGTTTCCGACTCGTGTAAGCTATCACGCGCTCCTGTTGATCGATCGTCTGTGTGAGTACCGCTCCGAGGCCAAAATCGCTGGCGTCCGTCTGCAGGACAAATTTTTCTGCAAAATCCGGACAGGCCAGGACCGGGGCGGTCGTCAAGCTATGTTTGAGGGTCTCTAGCGCTGCCTGTTGTTCCTCTCCCCATGACCATTTCCTAGATTTTTTTAATAAAGCTGTGATCGGTTGCACCACTGTAGCGAAATTCGGCACGAAGCGTCGATACCAGGAGGCCATGCCCAGGCAACGTCGCAGCTCCTTACAATTGGTTGGGGCCTTCAAGTTCTGGATCGTTTCTACTTTGGCGGGGTCGGTTTTGATCCCGTCGCCGCTCACTGGGTGTCCCAGGTATATCAGCTCCTTCTGAAAAAACAGACACTTCTTACGATTCAGCTTCAAGTTGGCTGCTCTCAAATGCCTGAAAACTTCCTTCAAATTTGTCACGTGCTGCTCCTCTGTCGCTCCGATTACTATTATGTCGTCCAGATAGGCAAATGCATGTGGCTCCATATCTGGTCCGATAACCGTATCCAAAGCTCGTTGGAATGTCGCACACGCCGAGTGCAAACCGAAAGGCATTACGCGCCACTGGAATAAACCTCTACCGGGTACCGTAAATGCTGTACACTCCCGACTATCCGCAGCCATGGGAATTTGCCAGTAACCGTGCTTGAGGTCGAGCGTGGAGATGTATCGCGCGTGTCTCAATCGCTCCAAAATGTGATTAATCCTGGGTACGGGGTATGCATCTGGCAAGGAATGTGCATTGAGTTGCCTATAGTCGATGCACATCCGCCACTCGCCTGTTTTCTTTTTAACTAGCACAATCGGGGCACTGTGCGGGCTGCGGGAGGGCTCTATCGCGTCGGCTCGCAGCAGTTCGTCTACCTGTTCGTTGATCACCTGTTGCATCGCAGGGTTTTTGGGGTAGTACCTCTGCTTAATCGGCTTGTCGTCCCGCATGATGATCCGGTGCTCAGCTACGTGTGACACCCCTTGCAGCTCGTCAAAAAGAGCCAATTCCGCTTTCAATGTTTCCTTTATCTCTGGTTCCAAGTCCTCTGGCCACTCGTTTTCCCTGGTTTCGACGCTTTCCACCGGTGTTATTGCGGGGCCGGGTATGACGCACCCTCCTACCTCGCCGAACCGTTGTACTCCTGCCGTTGTCGCGTCCACGCTGTCTCCTCGAACCGTTCCCACGGCGATGCTGGGCTGAGGTGCCCCAGGGGCATCCTTCTCCTGCCTTGATCCGCCGTCCTCCTCCGGTTTGCTCACAACTGGCTCACGTTCCATTAGGACCTGCTCCTCGTCTATATCTGGTACTTCCACAGCTTCCAAAATTAACCTAGCCTTGCCACATTCGATGTTCGTCCCCACCCGGCACAAAAAGTCTATCCCTAGTATAATGTTGTCTAGCATCGAGGGCATCACGAGCATACTCACCGTGACCTCTGTCCCCGCTAGACCAACTTTTACCCTCAATAGCTTCTTTACCTCTTAGGTGGACCCATCGGCTAGGCGAATTTTTGCGCAGGCGTCCAGCATCTCGCCCCCGCTGGTCACCTTGCGGGAAAACTCCTCACTAATAAAACTCCTAGTCGCCCCTGTATCTACTGTCGCAGTCGCTACTTGGTCCCCGACTCTTACAGTAGCGACTATCCGCCCGTCTTCCACTCTTAAAGGGTATTCTAGGTTCGGGACTGGTTCACGTCGGCTCCCATCGGGTCCCGTCCCGGATGGTGCCGCATATCGTTTCCCGCCCTTGACTGTTGACAACACTGGCTGGTATTGACCCCCTTTGTTGTGGTACCAAAGTTTTGATGCAGATCTGTGTGGAATGTTAATTGCTGTATTCATACAACATTTGGTGACTCTAGCTCGAAAATTGTAAAAAGTGGTGCAAGGGGGGCTGGGGGCGGTATGGGTGGTTGTGGTACCAAAGTTTTGATGCAGATCTGTGTGGAATGTTAATTGCTGTATTCATACAAAATTTGGTGTCTCTAGCTCGAAAATTGTAAAAAGGCTGGAAAGGGGGGCTGGGGCAGTATGGCTGGGCGTGGCATTCAAATATTTGATGCAGATCTTTGCGAAATGTCTATTGCTATCTTCATACCAAATTTGGTGACTCTAGCTTAATATTTGTAAAAGGTGGGGAAAGGGGGGCAAAATGGGTGGGCGTGGGTCCAAAACTTTGATGAAGATTTTTGGGGTTCGTTGCCAGCTATCTTCGTAACAAATTTGGTGGCTCTAGCTCCTTTACTTTGGAAGATACACGCATTCCCGTTTTTGTCAAAGCGTTGGGGCAGCTTGGGGCGGCTAGGGTGGTATTTGTGGGCGTGGCATCCAAACTTTTGATTCAGTTTTTGGGGGGTCATCATCGCCTTTCTTGGCACCAAATCTGGTGGCTCTAGCTCAAAAACTGTGGGAGATATATGTTTTTCTGATTTCAAAATGCGGGGGGCTGGGGGCGGAATGGGTGGGCGGGGCTCCAAAACTGTGATGCAGATTTTTGGGGGTCGTTGCAAGCTTTCCTTTTACCAAATTTGGTGGCTTAAGCTCCAAAACTCTGGAAGATACACGCATTCCCGTTTTTGTCGAAGCTTTTGGGCAGCTTGGGGCGGCTTGGCCATTATTGGTGGGCGTGGCATCCAAACTTTTGATGCAGTTTTTGGGGGGTCATCATCACCTATCTTGGCACCAAATTGGGTGGCTCTAGTTCAAAAACTTAGGGAGATATAAGTTTTTTTGACTTAAAAATTCAGGGGGGCTTGGGACGAAATGGGTGGGCGTGGCTCCAAAATTTTTGATGCAGTTTTTTGAAGGTTGCTAGTAGCTATCTGCTTACCAAATTTGGTAGTTCTAGCTGTAAGGATGTGTGAAATATGTGGATTTATCGGTTTTGAGTTATCGAATTTATCGATTTGTCAGCCCCCCAGTTATCGTAGAATCCCCATCTTGACACTTTAATTTACTATACCATAGATAAAGAGAATTGGAAAGTTTCAAGTCTCTAGCTTGAAGGGTGTGGAAAAAAGTTGCCAACATACAGACGGACGGACGGACGGACGGACGGACACCATGACGGACATTGCACAAACCCAATATACTCTTTACCTTCGGTATCGAGTATAAATATTAATTTTGCTAACAAACAGGCAAAACAGACAAAAATTTAACTATTTGAAACTTGACTTTAACAGGCACGCAGCAATTGCCAGCTGGCAACCACGCAACGTTATTCCTCTTTGCTATCGGCATATTGCTTTGCGCTTTGCAAAAATATGCCTGTGTTTTCGCAAACACACTGGTTTGTTTATAGCCAATCGCACCCGCATTAGAATTCAGCAAGCAGTTTTCGTAAAGAGAGCGATGTCACGTCTATAGTACTG